>JACXGK010002007.1:0-58936 GCA_016801125.1 Novumbra hubbsi | reverse complement strand
GTGTTACAAGCAGCAGAAATGGGCCAGCATAAGTTAAGTTAATAATCTGAGTGATTTTGTGATGGCTAGACAACTGGGTCAAAGCATCTCCAAAACTGCAGCTCTTCTGGGGTGGTCCCAGACTGCAGGGGTCAGAATCGATCAAAAGTGGTCCAAGGAGGAAAAGTGGTGAACCGGTGAAAGGGGCCACGCCTCATTGATGCAGGTGGGGAGTAAAGACTGGCCAGTGTGGTCTGATCCAACAGACAAGCTACTGTAGCTCAAAGTGCTGATAAAGTTAATGGTTCTGATAGAAAGGTGTCAGAACACACAGCTCAACACAGTATTTTTTTTTTTAGATTAGAATAGATTCAACTTTATTGTCATTGAACAGTACGGGTACAGAACAACGAAATGCAGTTAGCATCCAACCAGAAGTGCAAAAAAGAGCAGTGCAAAGAAGTTGTGCAGAAATGTTGTGAAGGGCAGTGTGTCAATATACAGGTGCTCCAGTGTACTGGCCTAACTCTAGTGTATGGGGCTACTTAGCCGCAGACCAGTCAGGGTGCCCATGCTGACCCCTGTCCACTGCCTAAAGTGCCTAGAAAAACTGCATCTGAAAATGTTTATATTTTTTAGTACAGTTTAGCTTTTTCTAACGCTTTACTGAATATTTAATTTCAGTTTACTATACAGTTGTTTAAATTTTTTAACCAAATGTGGTTCATTTGACATGTTACGCAGGCTCTAATCATTTTATTAACGCGTTTTTATATTGCTATTGTTTGTTTTTCTGTACAGTTTACATGTATTACCTGTGGCGCTGTTATAGCATTTGGTTATTACCTAAAGGGTTTCTAGATGGAAACCCAAAGACGGCAAAATAAGACATCAGCCATTTTGACTTGAGCAAGACAATTAATACCATTTGCTGTAGATAAGTGTCTTCAAAACTACTGATAGTATAACAACCTGTCAAGCAGGTTGCAAGGTCTAGGTCAGGGATCATCATCTCTTACCCTATGAGAACCGGAGCCTGCTGGTTTTCTGTTCTACCTCATTGTTAATTGGATGCATCTAGTGTCTCAGGTCTAAATGAGTCAGTGATTATAGGATTGCAATGACTAAATGGGGTAGAACTGGGTTTGAGGGCCAGAGTTGATTAACCCTGGTCTAGGCCTTTCCAAAGAAAATTTCACTGGAATATATATACCAGCATATTCCTGTCCTATTCTTTACTAAAAACTCCAGAAAGTATCCAGATAAAAAAATTAATTAGGTCACTAAATATGGATGATCCATCTAAAGTGTTCTGAAAAACTGGACCTAGGTGACCACAAGCCTGGTTACCATGGCCCAGTCTCCCAAGGGGACTTACCTGTTGCCTCCACCATGCCTTCCAGGATGACCACTATTTCAAACTCCTCCTTGTCCATTTGCGCCTGGGACAGCTCCCAGAATGGGCTCTTCTCGTTAATCTCATGGGAGATGATGAGTGGAGAAACCAGGAAGAGTCGATCATCTCCTGTGTCAAAGCCTATGTTGATATCAGTCTGGTTGAGTGGGATGAATTCCCCCTCCTTGGTCTGTTGTGAGCGGATCAGCTTGGCCCGGATGGAAGCCTCCACAATGTGCGAGTTGCGCAGGTCCCCGACCCTAAACATCAGACACAGCTTGTTGTCCCGCACGGAGATCACGGCCTTGTGGGAGAACATGAGCGTCTCCGCGCGGTTCTTAGGCTGGGAGATCTTGACGAACATGCAGCCCACCATCATAGCATTGACGATGGAGCCAAGTATGGCTTGGATCAGCAGCAGTATGATGCCCTCGGGGCACTTCTCCGTGATGACCCGGTAGCCATAGCCTATGGTGGTCTCCGTCTCAATTGAGAAGAGGAAGGCAGAGACAAAGCTGTTGAGATTCTCAACGCAGGGGGTCCAGCCGTCCTCGTCGCTGTGCCACAGGTCCCCTCGGACCAGGGCGATCATGTACCACAGCAGGCCGAAGAACAGCCAGTTGACCACGTAGACCAGGGTGAAGATGAAGAGGCTGAGGCGCCAGCGCAGGTCCACGAGAGTGGTGAACAGGTCGCTAAGGTAACGGTAGGTCTCCTGCACATTGCCGTGGTGAACGTTGCACTTGCCGTCCTTCTGGACGTAGCGTTGCCGAGGCTTCTTGACCGGGTCCGCAATCAGGTGGGTGCGCTCGGTGGAGATCTGGGCTTCTCGTAAGTGTTTGGGAAGCTTCTTCACCTGAAGGGAGAGGAGAGGATAAGCTTCACTGAGGAGAGGGTTTACAGTGGAGCATTTCATGGGTCACAATATAATCTTCAGTAGAACATGTGTTCATGCGCAAAGCCTGTTAAGGAAAAACTCTTCTTACAGCTTATAGCTAGAGGGTATAGTTGTTTCTGGTCAGGTCACACTGTCAGGGGAAACGTCTGCCTTTTCATGTGTAATGTCCTCATATTATATTTGTTGCAATTTGTGCATTTGAGCATTGTCACACTTGAGGTCATTTTATAAAAAAACTAGTAATGGCTTTCATTTTATCCTTAATGATATTTCTGTTATGCCCTTTCAGAAGAGTAACCGTATATGATGCTCTGGCTAAATTGAATAAAAGGCGCGGATACTGTAGCTGCTCTAATGGCAAGGTGTGTCTATCCCTCTCTGTGGGAAAGAGGACAGACGGAACGCAAGGGCACGGGGCCTTCCTTCCTCTTAGCTGGCCTGTCTCCAACCAGGCGATCTGGCCCCACAGCTGCGACTCCCACCCCCTGTGGAACTCTGGCATGCCGGAATGGAACACAGACATAAGAAGATGCACATCGGCACTTTGTGTCCTTATCATCGAAGACAAGATGTTAATCAGAAAGTGTTATTGCCACTGTGGTAAACAATGAATGACTTGTGAGTATAAGGTTGCTAAAAGGATCTCTACCTCTCTCCCCAGATTGGTTTAACATCAGATACTGTTGTGTTGTGACCTCTATGTTGTCTCTAAAGATTCAGCGGCACTTAAGATTAGAGGTGTTAATCCTGGTATTTTAGCTACATTTCCAAACCGGCTCTCTATGCATTATGGCCGTCTTATCGTTTGCGGCTTCTAATTGGCTAATGCATCCCCAAGTAACATGTAGCTTGGCTCTTACACGCAAAGTGCTTAAAACTCAAAATGTGTCTGGAATTCAATGTGTGTCTGGGAGGTACAGATGCCAATGTTAAGTCAAAATGGATTATGTCACTAAGACGCAAACCCTGTCTTATTAACAAGAGACATTTTAAACATTTCAAGGAAGAGACCTTTTTATGTGACCTTTACTTTGTTGAACTTGCCTGGATCTAATCTGGTACAAAAATAAATTCTCTCTAAAGCCCAGACTGGCAATTTTCTTGGCAATTGAGAAATGCGTACTGTGTATGAAACACAGAATCGGATTGTAATCACGCAATGTGAATGTACAGGGTATCAATCTTTTCCAACACATTAAGTTAGGCACTGGTCCTATTACTGACAATTGAATATCATTAATACATGTAATCACAATTTTACTTCTGCAGGCTATATATTTGAAAGTCTTTTTGAGCCAAGCCACTATAAGAGTGGCCTAGATATTGATGGGAGACATTTGCAGAACGATTTGCTGAAAAGGTTGATATGGGTTCTTTACGGTGGTTCACATATAAAGATGATCTTAATGCGTAGGTTGTATACACATTTAAAAAACTGGAGGCCAGACTTCTTTAAAAATATGTTTAACATTTATATATTGCATATATTCCAAAAAGTATGTAAATCAGCATATCTGCTGCCATTATATGAGGCAGGGATAGCAGTGGCTTATATGTGAACCGCCGTTGTCACGTTTTTCTGGCAAGGTAGAATGCTTGGGGCAGGATGAACCAGGAAACATATTTATTTCGTCAAGAACTGTGTTCCATTCACTTGTTACCGTAGCGTCTAGATCATCCTGCCCTACTCTGGCCCCATCCTCCAACAGTTGCACACAGCGTCTAGATCATCCTTCAGTACTCTGGACGTGTGCATTCCGTATAAGAGCAACATTTGGTTGCAAATCGCATTGGTAAATACAGTGACTCCCAACCCCAACCTCTGTGATAACCAACCCCATAACTCCATCAATCTCTTTGGTCTAATAGCCATTCTACAGCCTGGAGGTGTGTGAATTGAAATCCCATTAAGAACAAACCTGATATATTACATATTATTGTATTATAATATTCTCATATTGCTGAAGAATGCTGTGGTAGGCATGCTGGTTGAGTGTGACGTACATTCTAAATAAATCACAGACAGTGTAACCAGCAAAGCACCCCCACACCATCACAACTCTTCCTTCATGCTCTATGATCATCTGTTAACCCAATCTACTTCTAACAAAGCCACTTTGGTTCGATCCATAAATCACAAATTTGGACAGCAGATCAAAGGGCAGATTTTTACCTGTTTAATTTAATTTCCACTTGTTTGTTGGCCAAGCAATTATTTTATTATTATTGGTTTCCTTTAGTAATAGTTTCTTTGCAGCAATTCAACCATGATTGCTTGATTCACACAGTCTCCTCTTAACAGTTGATGTTGAGATGTATGAAGCCAGGTGGAGCTACCTACTCAGCTGCTGTTGAGATTTGTAAAGCTAGGTGGAGCTACTTACTCAGTTGATATTGAGATTTATAAAGCTAGGTGGAGCTACTTACTCAGTTGATATTGAGATTTATAAAGCTAGGTGGAGCTACCTACTCAGTTGATATTGAGATTTATAAAGCTAGGTGGAGCTACCTACTCAGTTGATATTGAGATTTATAAAGCTAGGTGGAGCTACCTATTCAGTTGATATTGAGATTCATGAGGCCAGGTGGAGCTACCTACTCAGTTGATGTTGAGATTTATGAGGCCAGATGGAGCTACCTACTCAGTTGATGTTGAGATTTATGAGGCCAGATGGAGCTACCTACTCAGTTGATGTTGAGATTTATGAGGCCAGATGGAGCTACCTACTCAGTTGATGTTGAGATTTATGAGGCCAGATGGAGCTACCTACTCAGTTGATGTTGAGATTTATGAAGCCAGATGGAGCTACCTACTCAGTTGATGTTGAGATTTATGAAGCTAGGTTAAGTTGCTTACTCAACTACCTACTCAGTAGTAGGAATTCAATTAATTAGTTATTGGAAAAAGTAAATGATGTGAAGAAGACAAATAATAACAATAATAAACATATTAAACACTGCAAGCATAGTTGATGAAGGCAACAGCAGGGGTTGCTGATGTTATTTCATGTACTTTTTGAAGGTTTTGACTGGGCAGATAAGGGTGGAAGACCCATAGCCCAGAGGTTGGAGCATTGCCTTAAAAGGTAGGTTAAGCTCCCTTTGCTGATTTGTAGGCACGCACCATGTCCTTGTATTGAACGCTAGCTTCAACTGGAAGCCAGTGGAGTAAGCGGAAGAGCAAGGGTCTCATGTGAGAGTAGGTTAATCACTAGATGAGCTATTCAGCTATTTTTACTGATCAGCGATCTCGTTTTCACTGACATATTCAATTTGTCACTACAGCAGTGCACTGTTCCAGCCAGTTTCTTCTGAAAGGAAAAGGCTTGGGGAACTCGCTGGTCTCCACATTTGGGCTGTTACATTCTCAAGCGAAGCTACTTACACATGAGTCAGCAGAGTATGTTTAGTTAATTATACTTGTCACAAGAAATACAGTTTCTGTATCTTAGTACCAATCTCAAAATGGGCCACAGTTTTAAACAAAATGAACTTTGAATCTTTCCACCTGACACTATTGTATTAAGTACACATTTTGGTTGCTACTGTAATTTTGCATGTGTCTGGCTAGCTAAGATTCTAGCAAGTGTTTAAGTTTGTAATAAAACGCTTTTCTAAATTGTCATTTTACAACATTTACACTGCCAAAAAGAAAGACAAAATGAAGGAAACACTAAATGACACATCTGGTTTCAGTGAACAAAATATATTAAAGTTAAAAGTCCTTACTGTACTACGTGTTATTCGTTCACAATAACGTAACAACGGTCAATGGAAACCAAAATCACCAACTGATTAAGGGCTGGATTCAAAGTAAACAATTTAAATCAAAGGCTATTCCAACTGGCCCCCATGTGCCTGTATGCACTCACAACCATCAATGCCTTCGTCATCCAGGAACTGGCCACATGAGGCCGGGATTTGTCTTGCACCAGGAGGAACCCAGGGCCCACTGTACCAGCGTAAGGTATTTCATCCCGTTTCCTAACAGTAGTAAGGTTCTCTAGCAATTGAAGGTCTGTGTGACCATCCAAGGATATGCATTCCCAAACCATCACTGACTTACTGTCAAACCAGTCATGCTGGATGATGTTGCAGGCAGCATAATGTTCACCACGGCATCTCCAGACTCTCTCACATCTGTCACATGTGCTCAGTGTGAACCTCCTCTCATCTGTGAAGAGAACAGACCTGCCAATTCTGGTGTTCTCTGTTGAATGCCAATCGAGGTGCACATTTCTGGGCTGTAAATACAGGTCTCACTGGACGACGTTGGGCCCTCATGCCACCCTCATGATTCTGACAGTTTGGTCAGAAACATGAACACTAGTAGCTCGCTGGAAGGCATTTTCCTGGGCTCCCGCAGTGCTCCTCCTGTTCCGCTTATGTACAAAGGATGCCGGAGCTGCTGCTGTGTTGATGCCCTTCTACCACACCGTCCAGCTCTCCCCGTGTAATTGCCCCTCTCCTTGTATTTCCTCCATGCTCTTGAGACTGTACTGGGCAACCTTCTTGCGACGACCCGTATGGATGTGCCATAAGGACACAAAATAAGTCTAGAGGAGAATCAGTCAGGAAGGGTAAAGAGAGAGCAATTGTCTGTGGCCACCACCTGAAAAACCATTATTTTTGGGGGGGTCTTTCTTGCTGTTGCCCCTCCTGTGCACCTATTGTCACTTTTATTTGCAGCAAAACAGGTGACACTGATTCACAATCACTTAGGCTTCCTAACTGGACAGATAGATATCCCAGTTTAATTGACTTGGTGTAATACTGCGTTGATTTGGTGTTCCCTTAATTTCTTCGGGCACTGTATTGTTCCATGCCCCAGACATGTCCTACCTTCACTACCCCTTGTTCTTTGCTTCAGCCTCTCTCTCACCCATTTACCTCCCAGCGTTACACAGGGCAATAGAACGACAAAGGGGACTAACTGTAAGAATTCTTACTGCTGTGGGTGTGACACCAATCTCCATGTCGTGGTCCATGTGGACTCGAGAATCTCCTGCCATCCTCAGCTTGAGCTCAACACCTGTGGGAGAAAGAGTGAGATGGTTAAACAAAATGTGAATAAACATGTGTTGTCTATAATGTACAGTCTATCTAAAACTATTATGGAAATGCCAGAATTATCATATTTAACTGATCAAATAACTCAAACTCCTGTTGGTAAAGTTTAAACATATATGTGACAATACATTTCCAGGTACTATTTGAAACATTTAATGAAATGGGATGATGAATATGCATAAAATAAAATAAGCTATAGGCTATTGCTCCATGTTTTTTACAGGGAGCAATTACAGGAATACAGTAAATAATGTACATAATGGAACATTTTAGACATTAAAGCTTGACTTTTTCTCTGCAAAGTTACATTTAAAACTGCATTAAATTGAGTGTGGATTAAGTTAACAGCATTATGTTTGCAATCTCCACATCCTTGTTATATTCTATTTTGTGTTTGAGTGTGATCATGTGTGTGAGTACCTTTTAAACGTATTCTTGATAATACATGAAATAACTCACATGTCCCTTTGAAACAGGATTAGGTTTTCTGCAGAAGAAAACATACTTGAATTGTGAACCTACATCTGTATGTCCCAACGTGTGTATTAGCACACCACAATGCCAGTACTACCACATTATTTAATATGTATTAATGTGTAAAGACAGCAGTGAGGACATTGGTAACAGCATACTAAAAATGACCAACCTTTTCGGACTAGCTATAGGACCAGAGTGCTAATGTGTGGATTTACTATAAACTCACATGGGAAAGAGGACTCAGCAAAATGTGCATCACTCTGTTAGCTAATTTGTAATCTCTGAATTAAGCAGTCTCAGCTGTCTGTTGCTACCATGTTCATCCTTTGTCATCCCCTAAGGAAAGGAGGAGAACACATCAGTGCCAGTACAATGCCTGGGCTAAACACCAATCCAACTGTTAAAAGCCCTTATGCTGCACGGACAAGCTGACCATTCCATTCATTTAAAAAGGCCAATGTGAGTGCTAGTATAGCTTTTTGGCTCTTTTATGTAAAACCCGGAAAGGTGATTTGATTTCATATGTTGAATGTTTTTCAGTTACTTTGTTGTTATTTTAGATCTGTTTGATATGGTTATCTAGTGACAGATTACAGTACAGTAGTAGGACATTGTATTTTTAGACATCAAATATAGCTATTTTAGCCAGGTACCTCTTGAAAAAAGACAAGGACAGTAAAAAAAAAAAAAAGAATATATACAAATGATTAAATAACGCACCCACAAAAAATATATATACGGTGGGGAGAACAAGAATTTGATACACTGCCGATTTTTCAGGTATCCTACTTACAAGGCATGTAGAGGTCTGTAATTTTTTATCATAGGTACACTTCAACTGTGGGAGACGGAATCTAAAACAAAAATCCAGAAAATCACATTGTATAATTTTTAAGCAATTCATTTGCATTTTATTGCATGGCATAACTACTTGATCACCTACCAACCAGTAAGAATTCCGGCTCTCACAGACCTGTTAGTTTGTCTTCAAGAAGCCCTCCTGTTCTCCACTCATTACCTGTATTAACTGCACCTGTTCAAACTCGTTACCTCTACAAAAGACACCTGTCCATACACTCCATCAAACAGACTCTCCACAATGGCCGAGACTAGAGAGCTGTGTAAGGACATCAGGGATAAAATTGTAGACCTGCACAAGGCTGGGATGGGCTACAGGAAAATAGGCAAGCAGCTTGGTAAGAAGGCAACAACTGTTGGCGCAATTATTAGAAAATGGAAGAAGTTCAAGATGACGGTCAATCACCCTTGGTCTGGGGCTCCATGCAAGATATCACCTCGTGGGGCATCAATGATCATGAGGAAGGTGAGGGATCAGCCCAGAACTACATGGCAGGTCCTGGTCAATGACCTGAAGAGAGCTGGGACCACAGTCTCAAAGAAAACCATTAGTAACACACTACGCCGTCATGGATTCAAATCCTGCAGTGCCTGCAAGGACCCCCTGCTCAAGCCAGCGCATGTCCAGGCCCATATAACGTTTTCCAATGACCATCTGGATGATCCAGAGGAGGAATGGGAGAAGGTCATGTGGTCTGATGAGACAACAATAGAACTTTTTGGTCAAAACTCCACTTGCCGTGTTTGTAGGAAGAAGGAAGAGTACAACCCCAAGAACACCATCCCGACCGTGAAGCATGGAGGTGGAAACATCATTCTTTGGGGATGCTTTTCTGCAAAGGGGACAGGACGACTGCCCCGCATTGAGGGGAGGATGATTGGGCCATGTATAGCAAGATCTTGGCCAACAACCTCCTTCCCCCAGCAAGAGCATTGAAGATAGGTCGTGGCTGGGTTTTCCAGCATGACACTGACCCGAAACACACAGCCAGGGCAACTAAGGAGTGGATCCGTAAGAAGCATCTCAAGGTCTAGGAGTGGCCTAGCCAGTCTCCAGACCTGAACCCAATAGAAAATCTTTGGAGGGAGCTGAAAGTCCGTATTGCCCAGCGACATCCCCAAAACCTGAAGGATCTGGAGAAGGTCTGTATGGATGAGTGGGCCAAAATCCCGGCTACAGTGTGTGCAAACCTGGTCAAGAACTACAGGAAACGTATGATCTCTATAATTGCAAACAAAGGTTTCTGTACCAAATATTAAGTTCTGCTTTTCTGATGTATCAAATGCTTATGTCATGCAACAAAGTGCTAATTCATTACTTAAAAATCATACAATGTGATTTTCTGGATTTTTGTTTTAGATTCTGTCTCTCACAGTTGAAGTGTACCCATGATAACAATTACAGACCTCTACTTGCTTTGTAAGTAGGAAAACCTGCAAAATCGGCAGTGTATCAAATACTTGTTCTCCCCACTGTACATAATTATTTTGAGGAATGTGATTAAATACTACATAATACGGAAAGTCCCAGTCTTTTCCAGAGGAGGAGGGCACATTGGTAGGCACAAAATGTAGTAATATGAACTTCTTAGTTCATATTAAAGCGTACTAATAATTGAGTGACGGAGACAGCAGCTTGAGCTGTGGTTTCTATGAACACTACCAATCCGACATGTGCTGCTATACCTTAGAATAACAGCCTTGTATGTTTTGTCTCTGTCATCCTGCATTTGGCAATGGTGTGTTTTGATCAGTGCGATGCAGGGAATCATGGGGAGAAAATGCAAAGCGGGGTGAAGGAACGAGGGCCCACGTCATACATGAGGTCCTCGCAGGAATACCGTGTTGACATTGATGGATCTAAAGCAAAGGGCAGAACGATGTGACAGGCATATGAGACTCAGAAAGGCAAACAGGCAGAGGAATACAAGACACGTGGCCCCCATTAAAAAAACGTGGCTGAATGCATTATGACGTTGCCAGGTCCTGTTTTCCCGAGTCTGTTTAGGCTCTCATGCCTTATGCATCTCCCCAGCGACTGGTGAACCTAGGACCTGTCTGCATACTCTGGCTGTGTTTGATCCCGGCACTCCTCTTGCCGCACACTCAACGGCAAAACAAGAAGTGTGGTGTGCTAACACGGATTCTGACTCAGCGTTTTATCTTGTGCCTTCAAGAGGGTAACAAGCGTTTATCTTGTTATATGGAGGGCGACAGGATGCTTTGGGTGAATTGTATAGAGGCTCTGATAGCATAAGCATGTATCTGTCATATTGAAAGGCAAGGTGATGGGGGGGGGGGGAGTAAACCTGCACCCCGAATTGGAGAATCTCTCTTGCTGTCTGTCTATTTCTCTTCTAATCTTATGACATGAAACAATCATGCATTCCATTTTAACATCAAATACAAATGGTGAGCTATTTCATCTGCCGTCGTTTCCATCTGTTCACTTTCATGTTATATTTTTTGTAGGACCATCCCATAGTTTTTTTTAGATACACAATGAGTTATCGTTAGGATTAATATATTAATTAATATTTATAGATTAGTTAAAAAACGGGGGGGAACACTAATTATTTTACGTATGTTTAAAATACTGTATATAGACAAGCCAAAACATTATATGGTACTCCATATTTCTTGGGAGAATATTCAGGTGCAGTAAGAAACTGCCAAAATGACTGTTACCCTTTTTATTACAATATAAATGCAGCTATCAAGAGGGCATTCATCCATATATTCTGATGTTTTACAGAAGCCTGAAGAGTCATCATAACAATAACCCTGGTCTAACAGAGAAGAGAGAAAGACACAGAGAGAGAGAGAGAGAGCTAGATCTTCAACAGGATCAGTTGTGAGGAGATCTGCACAATCAGTGCATGAATAGATACTGTCTCTCCTCTAGTGGTAAATTCACTCCTTGGCCTGTCATCTCTGTGTTTCAATGAGTACCAGCAGAAACACTCTCCCTCCCTCCCGCCCTCCCCTGCTCCACTCTTTCCAAAGGGACGTGTGGAAAGTCTATTGGTGAACAGGCTCTCAATCATGTGTTACAGGCTAAAGACAAATGGGCCCCCAACACAGCGTCCCCTCCCATTGCTAACGTGTGACACTTTGAGGTCGGTCAGAGCAAAGGACTAAAAATGTCTCCTAAAGCGTACGGGAGCCAGCCAGCTTGGCTTCAGGCCCAGGCTGCTTCTCTCCTTCCCCTCGTCCTCGTGGTTGATAGAACCAGCACTCGTGGGCCCGCTGAGAGATCAGCATCTCCTGAGTGACAGACGCCACCTCAGACGTCCTGCCCACATTGGGGGACAATTAGCCTAATGATATGACAACAAAAAGGCCACACGGCCAAGAATAGCGGTCGCACGTCTCTGCTGCTCGTCCTGCCTCACTCCCCTGCCAAGGGTACATGTATTTATAAAAGAGAAACACCCCCCCGACTCCACAACACTCTTAAGTGATGGTGGACAGGCTCAGCAACAGGGCCAAGTCAATAGTAATCCCTCTACTAAGCCAGAGCGGGGCTACAGGACATGGATGTGATGGAAACGGGGGATGGGGGTTAAGGAGGAGCAGGAGCACCAACACCCTGTCATGCTTTTATCAGGTGGCTTGTCAGCTTCTTATCATGAATTATGACCCAGAGCCCACATTCTCTCTCTCCCAGCATCATCTCTGTATGAGACGGAGGGCAAAAGATGGATGGAGAAAAAGAAGGTGCAGCACGCAGTTCACACCAGATCCATGTCTTATTAGATGTTTGTCCAGCTTGGGAAAATGTCTGTATTCTGACTAATACTACCGCTTGGGGTGATGCTGTTGAGTGCAATTACATAGAAATAGTCGGGCAGTTTGCCGGGGCAAATGGTGGACGGGAAGTTGGGAAAGATGGGCAGTTAAGCTGCCAACTCAGACTCCAAGGACGGCAAATTCAAATACTGCAACTTTCCCCATTCCCAAACTGTGACTGTTATCTTGACAAGACAGAAATAATTAATAACTGTAAACTCTGTTGCTTAACCCTTCATTTCACTTCAAGTAAGAATGCTTCCCTAATTTTAGCTAAACTTGAGAAGGGGTGTTGCCTAGTGGAACATTAAACAGCTCTCATTCGTGTGCAAGATCCATGCTTTGTGGAGTACTTAATTCACAGACGTTCACCTCCACCGGTAGAATGTTTAAAACTGACATGAATTTGTGATACCTTGTTGGTTGCGGGCCAGGAGAACAGGAGAGAGGGGATGCCAAGCACATGCAAAAAGAGCCAAAGGGCATACAGATCTCTAATTCTAATTCCTGCTGCATCTCAATGTCTCCCTGAGCCAGTCCCACTAGCCTCCACATACCAAATCAAAATCCAGAAAATGTCACTCAATCGGCGCGAGTCTGTTATTGTAAAACCTGTCTCTTTTTCCGGTATAAATGGGCTATGAGGGGGATGAAAATCTATCAAGGATTATGAAGTGTCCTGCTGGCTCATATAGGTAGTTAAATCTTGAATTTTCCTCTTATATTTTCTTATTCATTACTGATTATGGTTACAATAATACATTCATATTATCAAATGAGAAAAACATGAATGACATTAACTCTATTCACTTTTTTCACATAAGTGATACTGTGGTCAGTAAGAAGATGATTTTCTCCAGAGTTATTAATAATTTACACATACTGGGGGTGTGACACTGAAATACCTATGTTTCAGTCGGACCCTGAGAAAGATAAAGTTCAAACAACTTGACCAGTATGTCAACCAGCTGGCAGTGGAAATAACAGTATCCTTGAAAGATAGTAGAATTTTTATAATGGTCCACATTGTCTACAGCCAGAAGCAGTAGCTCCATTTTCTGGGGTCCACACAAATGACAATTCAAAATGTAGACTGTTCTCATTTTACCCTACCTTGCAGAGCAAGAGGAAAAAGTTTTAGCACTACTCCCCCTGAGTGACCAACAAAATATTTTTAAATAAAAAACATATATTTTGAAACCTATGATGAACAATTTGATGGATAATGTGGAGATCAACATTAGACAAGTGGAAATCTGTCTTTCGGGCTGATTTGATATTTTTGGTTTCAGCCACCATGTCTTTGTGAAATGCAGAATGGTAGAACGAATGATCTCTGCCTGTGTAGTTCCAACCATGAATCATGATGTAGGAGGTGTGATGGTGTGGGAGTGCTTTGCTGGTGACACTGTAAGTGATCATTTAAAATTCAAGGCACACTCCACCAGTGTGGCTACCATAATGATCAACAGGAGGATGACCCAAAACATACTTCCAGGATTTGTAAGGGCTTTTTGACCGAGAAAGAGAGGGATGGAACAGATGACCTGGCCTCCACAATCACCCAACTCAACCCAATTGAGATGGTTTGGGATTAGTGACGGAGTGAAGGAAATCGTCCAATAAGTGCTCAGCATTGGTGGGTACTCCTTAAAGACTGTTGATAAAGCCTTCCACATTACTACTACCTCATGAAGCTTGTGGGTAAAAAAAGTGTAAAAAGCTGTAATCAAGGGAAAGGGTTGCAAACATTCAAGGAACTGAAACGTAAATGGAATTAGTATTTGTATATTTTTTTGTTACTACATGCATGTCATTTTATAGTTTTCATGTCTTCTAATCATTCTACATTGTGGAAATTAATAAAATATTCATTTCCTTAAATGAGTGGGTGTGTCCAAACCTTTGACATTTGTATTGCAGGGGCAGTTGTTTTGTTTATACAGGCCTTGAGACCATGGGCTTTCAGTGGTTCCTTCTGCAAACAATTGACAAAGCAGTGTCATTTTATTTGAGTGTATTTCTGTATGAGTTGTCCCCCTTAACAAATTATAAGACCTTGTTTAATCCTTGTACAACTCAATTTTTCCCCAAAAAGTTGGGACGCTGTGTAAAATGCAATAAAAACAGTGTAATCAAATATAGTGCAAAGACATCATATCAAATGTTGAAAATGAGAAATGTTATTGTTTTTGGAAAAATACATTCCAATTTTGACTTTAATGCCAGCAGTGCAGGGAGTATGTTTACCACTGTGGTGCATTACCACTTCTTAAAACAATACTCTGTACGCACCTGGGAACTGAGGAAACCATTTGCTGTAGTTTTGAAAGCGAAATTAACTCCCATTGTTGTTTGATGTAATATTTAAGTTGTTCAACAACAGTGGGTCTCCTTTGTCAAATATTAAGTTTCATAATGTGCCAAATGTTTTTAATGGGTGACAGGTCTGGACTGCCGGCAGGCCAGTTTAGCACCCAGACTCTTTTACTACAGAGCCAAGCGGTTGTAATACGTGCAGAATGTGGTTTGGCATCGTCTTCTGGATCTTGTTTATCAATTGTTTCTTCTTTGCATTGTAGTTTTAACTCACATTTGTGGATGCAGCGACATGCTGTGTTCAAAGACAATGGTTTTCAGAAGGGTTTTTGAGCCCATGCGGTAATTTTCACTACAGAATTACATCTGTTTTTATTGCAGTGTCATCTGAAGGCCTGAAGATTACGGCTATCCAATATGGGTTTCGGCATAGTCCTTTGCATACAGAGATTACCCCAGATTGTCTAAATGTTTAAATTATATTATCTACCATACATAATAAGACCACCAAACGCATTGCAATTTTTTGTTAAGAAACATTATATTTTAAATGTTGCACTATTTGCCCACGCAGAAATTCACAAAGAACCCCTCCTCATCCTCACTTCTGACAGACCCATCCTCTCTGGCAGGATCTTTTGATACCCAATCCTGTTAGTGACCTGTCGCCAATTGACCTTATTAGTTGGATGATTAGAACTACAGGAAACGTATGATCTCTGTAATTGCAAACAAAGGTTTCCGTACCAAATATTAAGTTCTGCTTTTCTAATGTATCAAATACTTATGTCATGCAATAAAATGCAAGTTAATTACTTAAAAATCATACAATGTGATTTTCTGGATTTTTGTTTTAGATTCCGTCTCTCACAGTTGAAGTGTACCTATGATTTAAATTACAGACCTCTACATGCTTTGTAAGTAAGAAAACCTGCAAAATCGGCAGTGTATCAAATACTTGTTTACCCCACTGTATTTTAAGCAGCTCGTGACAGCTTAAAAACTGCAATCCATTGACCCCACCAGAAGTTGGGTCTCTACCTTGTTAAGGCACTGCTAGGCCTTTACTGAAGTTGAGGATTCATTTGAAATAATCCTAAGGAAATGAAAGGCAATTGGATTTGAATCTGTAAAATGGCCAGTGAAGATCTGTCCTTTTTTCTCCTTGATAAACTCCCTAGATGCTGTATGTTGGGAGGTGTGCAATGTGCTATGATGAAGCATCGTTCGATGAGTTTGGAGGAATTTAAATTTTTGCAGACTTGATTTTTCTCCATACTTTCAAATAAATACTATAGCTGTCAGGGCAGCGACGTTATCAATGAAGACAAGTTAGCCTGCGGCAGCCATACATGCACAAGTCATAACACCCCAGAAGTGGGTTGCTGTGGACAACTCCTTTTCTTCTCAACAATTTTCTCTTATTATACATTTTGGTACAATGTACATTTGCGTCACCTGTCCACAATAATCCTTTACAGAACCTTAAAGGCTACTTTAGGTATTTTTAAACCACATTTTTCTGTTAGCACTCAATTAGTAGGCACATTCACATTCAGTCACCCTTAGAGATTCTTCATCATCTGTCTGGTTTAATTTATTTTATTCAATATGTTGGTATTTTTTGTCATCCAACATAGAGGTCCTCTACGCCCTGTGTGTCTGTGGGGGGGGGGCTTAAACACCCCTGCTCTTTTCTCCTCAACAAGTGCCCTTAAGTGGTTCCGTTGCCTACATTCCTTTGACATTTGTCACTCGCTCTGACAGGCACGTGTCGCTGTTTGTCTTTTTTTAACGCACCAGCAGGTGTCTCAATACTGTTTGTTTGCGTCCTTGACAAACTACTGAAAATAATTGATGCCATTTCAAAAAGAAAGTGGAGAAATTCTAGTCTACAAAACATGTATTGTAATGAATACAACTTCAATACAAGTTCTTTTTGTAATTTTCCGTGATTGGAAAAAAGACATTGCCACTGCTCTGTTATTCTGAAAAAAATGAAATTGGTTTGTTCGCCTGTCTGTAAATACGTGGGTTGGCTGCCGCTATTGACTTAGAACAAGCACCATTCTCCCTCTCCTTCATCCCCCAACACACACAAAGCTCCAGTCCATTCACTCACACATTTCTTCTCTCTGTGCTCTGATATACCTCAAAGGATCAATCAAAGCATAACAACCCTTTACTCTTTCAAAACATTTGTGTGAATCAGATTCCCCATCATTTGCTTGTTCTTTCTGTTGTACTTGTTATCGATCTGGTTAGATTTTCCGTAGACTTTGTGGAGACCACGCCATTGTTATCCTCTGCTAATGCAGTGTTTCTGTCTATATTTATTACTTTCCATGCAGTGTTGTAGTGTAGTTCTTTGTCCATCAAAATGCCATTACCGACGTTGTCATGTTGTTACATGCTTGGTTGTGAGTATTGTTATTTATTCTTGCTCAGGCACATTAACAGAACAATACACATTGAGATAATTTGGATTATACAGATGTTGTAGTGTAATTGTTAGGAGAGAAATGTTTGATCCTTTCAGAAAGACACAATGTGGGCTGACCCGTTAATCTTTGTCGGCAACAAATGCAGGCGTCAGTAGCCAGCCATGCATTATTTAGGTTATTTGGTTGATAACTGAATAGCTGACTGGATCATTTCTTTGTGTTGAGCAATGTGTAATTGCATGAAGGCACAGCAATGAACTCTGGGATAGAGTTAGTAATGTGCACATGAGTTATAGACTGGAATTCAAACCACACTCCTGGGTTTTCTGATCACAAGTTAATCTACAAAGGAGTATCAAGTTGGATAAAACAGGCACGTTTATGGATTATGTATGACACCCCTCCGGCATTGTACAGGATACGCCACACCTCACTTAGTTAAATTTAAAAAAGCAATACTTCATTATCCCCATATCATGCATACTCCTCATAAATCCTTTCAACCACATTGTTAAGCGCTTCTACCAATATATAAAAATTGGTCATCATCAGATCTCCTAGAACACTGATCCCAAAAATTCTTGCAAATCCCCACAAAACATCTCACTGCCCACATAATCTAGTTTTACAATGATAGCTATTGACGTGAACCCCATTGAAAACCTGTGACCTAAACCCCACTGAAAACCTGTGACCTAAACCCAACTCAAAATCTGTGACCTAAACCCCATTGAAAACCTGTGACCTAAACCCAACTCAAAATCTGTGACCTAAACCCCATTGAAAACCTGTGACCTAAACCCCACTGCAAACCTGTGACCTAAACCCAACTGAAAACTTGTGACCTTAACCCCATTGAAAACCTGTGACCTAAACCCAACTGAAAACCTGTGACCTAAACCCCATTGAAAACCTGTGACCAAAATCCCACTGTAAACCTGTGACCTAAATCCCACTGTAAACCTGTGACCTGAACTCCACTCAAAACCTGTGACCTAAACCCCATTGAAAACCTGTGACTTAAACTCTACTCTAGTAGAGAGTCTACACGTAATTGTTACATCCTCTGAAGGATCTGGAGAG
Organism: Novumbra hubbsi; assembly: GCA_016801125.1. NCBI lineage: Eukaryota > Metazoa > Chordata > Actinopteri > Esociformes > Umbridae > Novumbra > Novumbra hubbsi. Next base: position 40,620 of record JACXGK010002007.1, on the reverse strand, counting down.
ATTCAGCATGGATGAATGTGTTCTCCTACTTCACCAAACATTATAGGAAAGTTAGTGTGGTTATCTTGGCACAGGGAGGGTGCACAAAGTAATAAATGCAGTGGATCTATATATTATAATAATAAACAAATTGTAAATCACGTTGATGAACAACTATAAAACTTTTCCATAGCCTTTTGATTATCTTCATTGTAAAATGCATTCAGTTACTGTTTGATTAAACTTTTATATGGGAGAAATAGGTGGCCTAAAAGACTTTGAGTGTGGTATGATCATCTGGCAACCCTTCTGGGTCTTTCATGCAACACAGTGACTAGGGTTTGCAGAGAAACAAGCATCCAGTAAAAACTGGCATGTATACGTACATTGACATATACATGCATATACAGTATGCAAGTACGCCGAAAAGCCCTGAACAATTCTCTAGTTTTACTGAATGACGATTGGTACATTAAGATTTCAATCTGCTTAATATAAAAAAAAACTCACACCTAAAAGTAATGATTGTTTGGTAACATTGCTTGGAAAATGTATTTTACTATTACCTGTTTTCACATTTTTTTTATTTTTTATATCTTCCCTACATAGTATTCAACTGCTGTGGATCCTCCCAATTTACACAGATTCAAAATGTTGCCACAGTGAGGACAAAATGATGTTTCCATTTATCTCCACCTTTGAACCACTAACGTTCACATGAAGAAAACATTGTTGTAGCATTGGTTAGGCTTTTAATTGGAAGGAAACTGACGATCAAAGTGCATTCAAGAGACGTCAGCCGGCTCAATAACCAGGAAGTGAGGCTATGTCACACCATCCAGCCACTGCTGAGAAAAAAGCTACGCCTCAAAACTCAGAGCTCAAACATGAAGGACACTTCATTTTGCCAGCAGTCACTTTGAAGGATTTATGTGGCAAACGTAATATAAAGGGCTGCATAACACTGATCTGTATTGGAAGATGGAAAAACAGTTGCTTCACAGAAAGTACTGTTTAAAGGCATGATAGTAAGCTAACTGCTGTGAGCTCAACTAACACTGCACATGTCTCAACACAAACTATCCACAGATTCTGGTCTGGTAGCGGCAGCATTATACTCTGGGGATGTTGTATCAGCAGGGACTAGGCATCTGATTAAAATGTAAAGGAAGAATGTATGGATCCAATTACAAGAAGCTTGGGAGGAAGCTTACAGCTGGGCAATGATACCTAGCACAAGGCCAAAGCAACAGTGGCCTAAGCACAAATAAGTAGATCTACATTGGCCCAGTCAAAGTTCTGATCTCAGTCCTTATGAGCAAATCAGAAGAAGAAAGGAACAAATCACTTCAACCCTGCATGCAAAGTGGCTAAATAAAATGACCAGAGAAGCTGTTCTTTCAAAGAACTTAAAGCTGTTACGTCTGCAAGTAACAGATTTCAGTTTTCATTTTTTTTTGAAATATTTCTGAATATAAAAATAATTTCAGTGTCTGTGTTTTAAAATGACATTTCATTATAGCAATAGTAATTAAATAAAATTAGAAACATCTTAAGTGGTTAAAATACTTTTGCAGGCACTATACAAACTGTCAAACATTATATATTGGCCACTGTGGGCAGTACCATAGTAATTCAAAGCTTTTTCTCGATATAAATGTTTGCAATATTGGATTTGTTGGTGGCGATTGGCCTACATTACGGTCAAATACTGCTACTGTTGCTTGGTCCTTGGGGTTTCTGTTTTTTGTAAAAGCATGTTGTGACAACTGCTGATGTAAAAAGGGCTTTCTAAATACAAGTGATTGATTAATTGAATACTCTGTTGTGGCTCTGTATATTAACAAATATTTAGCCAGATAGTTGAGTTGATCAAGACAGATGTATGTAATGTAAAAACTAAAAGCAAGGAACTCCATACACAAGGAATAAAACAAAACATACATACGTACATTTACACTAAGAAAAGCCAGAAAAAGATTCTAATTTGGCAGCTACACTGATCAGATAGAACCGTTTGTTTTTTGTTTTGGAAAGAGTGACGTCTTTAGAAAATGTTAGACTTTCACCAACGGTCATGAAAGTTCAGGTTTGTTCCCAGTAAACACTTGCTGGCAATTGCATAGAATTCCCAAACTGTTTGATTCTACTCATAAGTCACCAAATTTTCTCAGTGCCTAAAAAAGCCTAACAATGTTCAAAAAGCCTTTTTCACCAAAAAACCAACAGAACATTTTGATGTGATCAAATAACATTCAAAATTGTAATTTTTCATTAATAAAACAAGCTCCAGATTAATCGACAACCAATTGGGTTACATTTTAATCCGAGCCAGGGTTAACAATCACACAACATTCGATATGGCCTGTTTTTACAAATCATACAGAGCACATTTTCCGAGCACTTAAATACAATAATTGGTCATGCTTGGCTTAGCTTCTAACAATGCATTGCTGTAATAGATGCAGGGAAAGACTGCTTTTTAGCTTGCATGCCTAACACCTTTCCCGGACACCATCTTCACTACGTCAACACAAATTATTCCCACAATAAGACATACATCACCCACAAAGTAATGCAATCTAAATGGCTCTTTGGGCAAGCATTATGAGCTGAATCAAACATCTGCCCACAACAAAAGAAAGAATAGTTTGATTTTAGCAAGTCACTGACGTGATACAGAACGGCAGCTGAGATGTTGAGGATCACCATGGCTTAACAATAGGAATTGCAGCATAACTTTAGGCTGTTTAAAGGTCAAAGCGTCATCCATCAATACCGATTGAATGTCTGCAACATTTACCGCATACGACAAACAGCTGTCTAGGCGGCATATTTCGCCAAAAGTTTGTCAAATTCAATTAATAGAGATCAACATGGTATCAAAAAGTTAAAAAGCGCTGCAATCGCTACGATTGTATTGTGTATGCTACTGTGTATCACTACCTTCTTCCTGTACTGTAGTGTTCCTTGATTATCATCAAGCCTTTCCTCAAATGTGGGGGTAATGTATGAACAAATAATGACCCCTGTACACATTCTACAGGAGTACCGGCCACTACCACTCAACCTCTGCATTCCCTGTTGAGGACCTTCTCAGGTCATAGCCACAGAACTCAACCAGGACAGCCTGTTATAGTAGACAATAACACACATAGCAGCACTGAAACCAGCCTCGTTAACCCCCCGTGCAGAGAGGATTGAGCACTTCAACCAAATCAATATAAATGAATAGCTTTCAATGATTTGCTAGTCCCTGTTTTTCCGGATAAAAGCAACAGCAAACTGTCTCTACACCTTTCTCTGATCTCCCCCTCTACACCGCTCCTCCATCCAGTGAATGAGTAGAATCAGAAACACAACACACTGCGCTGGATTTCTGTAGTAAACCCCCAACACTGTTGGCTGCTGAACTCGTAAATCTCCTGCATTGCACTACAGGAAAATAAAAGCAACCTCTTGCGTCAGGAAGCCAACCGCATCTGGCTAAAAAAGCCACTGCTCTTTTGTTACCTATCACCTCCGAGTGATGGAAAACAAATACATAGGTCGATCTACCGTTGCGGTGGCATTAATGATATAACTCAGCAAGGCTGCGATAGAACAGAGGTCACATGGCAGAAACAGAAAAGCCTGAGCTACAGCACAACATGACATGCAAAAGGAGCCGCACTCCATGCTTTGTATTAACATGCACTATTGGATCGAAAAAGCATGGCGAGACGGATGGCAGCGAGAGGTTATGATTCACGGAAGGTAATGACAGCACTGCATGTGAAGGCGAATTGATTCGCTTCTCCGCGGCTCCGCGGAGCGGTGCACCCCGCGAACACAGCTTTAGTCTCCCCACTCCGTCCAATCTTTTGTCGGTGGTGCACGGGCATTACCTCCAGGGGGCCACAGGGGTAGCAGGCAGGCTCCCGTCGAGGCATTTTACGGCTGCTGCTCTCCCCCCAAACCCGGTCCTTTTTCCCTGGCTGTGTTCAGCAACCCTCCTGCCTCGCAGCTCCTATCTTTCTCTCGTCACGGCTCCACTCCTGTGCGTGTGTGTGTATGTAAGGGAGAGACAGAGCATGTGAATGTGTGTGTTTCCTCCCCATCTACCCCTCCTCTTCTCCTCTTCTCTCACTTCCACACACAGAGCTCTTGTCTCTTAGGATTTGTCCTTTATGTATGCCTCACTGTCTGTGTGTGTGTGTGTGTGTGTGTGTTTGTGTGTGTGTGCGCATTTCTGTGTGTGCGTGTATGCAAAGATCATCTATGTGTGTGCCTCCTCACCACATGGCTCATTTCACTCGCCAGAGAATGGCATTGAAGAATGTGCTCAGAAGAGAAAATTACAATGAGAGAGAGTGAGATAGTGAGAAAGTGAGATGGGGAGTGAGTGTGAGGATAGGGAGGGAGAGTGAGGACAAGAGAGATATATGTTGTAAAGGGTAACGCTCTGTAATCAATGTCTCTAAAACTGCAGTTCAGGAAAGACACTGAGGATTTGAGTGAAACACAGAGAGAAAGTAAGAGAGCAAGAGTAAGAGACGTGTACAGAAAGAAAGGAAGAGAATAGTTAACAGGATGAGTCAGAAGCGGAGAGGAAGTGGAGTATCTGGGGAGGGAGCTTTGGACCTGATGTATCCCTGGACAAGGTCATTAGAGCGATCAGCCTCCTGTAAAGCTCATGTTGGGTGAAAGAGAGAACAGAGAGAAAGAGAGCGAGAGAGAGAGAGAGAGAGAGAGAGAGAGAGAGAGAGAGAGGGGGGAAGATTGTGAGGACGAGGCGCTGGAGAGGCTAAGAGAGACGAGGAGAGTGACAGGAGAAAGGACATAGTTGTAATGTTAAACTGCAGCCTATAAGATGTTCTTCCTTCCTGCTGCATTGAGCTGAGAGGTGATTTATGACTCTGGAACCCACAGAAATCGAAATATTAAATATTTAAATTCATGTTTCATTCAACATGATGTGGGCCTTTGCATCAATAGATGTTTTGTTTGGGAAATGCAAGTTAGCATTAGTCTTTCCACACTGTAAGTACTTCAGCATTTTAATCAAATCATTATTTTGTTTCCTTATTTCTAACTGTCTGTCCCATGCAAAAGGGGCAAGAAATGTATTGGGACAGTGACACTAGTTTTGGCTCTGTGTCCTAGCACGTTACCTAAAATGGTTACAGGTTTATGCATGACATTTCATGACATAATACCTGCTACCTCATCATTACTATAAATCATCATGACGCTCTGTATGACTCAGCCACATGTTAAAATAACTGCAGAGACCTTACGTTTACTTTGAAGTAAAACTACTTAAAAGAAGGTGATGTCAAAAATTAGCCTAGCCAGGTCAAGGAAAACCCCAACCACCGTGTTGCTTGAGAATGCAGGCCCTATTTCTTTGTTACATCTATCCTGTAAGCTACAAGCTAGCTAACCCAATAAAGTCTATCATAACGCGGGTAAGACTACATTCGGTCATGTCACTATGCGTTGCCTGATTGTGTTATGTTTTTGCTAGCTGTAGAGGTGGGGTGCCCTAAGAAGATAAATGTCACTAATATACATGTAAATATCATACCTGACAGGAATGCATGGTTCACATCAATCAAAAAGCGAGAGCCAGAGGAACGGGTTTGTCTTCGCCATTGCTCAGACACACGGAGCCGTAGAAATGTCCACCCAGAGTCGTTAGTGGTGGTTGTCTTGTCACATAGACAATGGGTGGAGCAATGCACTCACAAGCGGCTCAGTTTGAATAAAGAGAGTCTCTGTAACAGGTGGATATGTTCCATTTTGTTTTTGTTTGCAAAAATGGGATATCAATCGGTCCAGTACACTCTCAGGAGCATGAAGCAGATACCAAGGGACAGGTTGTTAAACAGGGAGAGCTGGACCGAGCTGTTAAAATGCATCACGCCAGCAGTTTATGATCAGTGATAAATTAATTGACTGTGGTTGACTTTCTTAGCAAGAGATTTAACATTAAGTAGGCCCAAGGCTTAATTTATGCAGGATCTAGACCAGGGGTGGGCAAATATTTTGGCTCGGGGGCCACATCATGATTTTGAAATGAAAAGGAGGGCCACATTTGTTTTTGTACTTTGTTAATCATAATTGATTTGGAGGCCAGAAAAGGGCAAAAGTTAAAACATACATTACATATGTACAGTAAATCCCATATAAGGTGTAAATAGTAAAAATTCTGACTCAGATGTATAAGAATGTGCTGGTGAGTTGTTTTTTTAATCCCCCCCAAAATAATGTTATTACATTCCGTGGGCCGGATGGGACAGCCTCGCGGGCCGCATTTGGCCCCCGGGCCGTAGTTTGCCCACCCCTGATCTAGACGGATCCGGATCTGGGACTTGGCAACTTTTATCCGGTACCTATTAGAACATGCACAGAATTTGGCAGATAAGGTTTTCTTCTCTGAATAAGTATAAAACATGAGAGTTTGACCAACAAAGGGAACAAAAATAAAATCAAGATTGCCTGTTCCCTATTCACATAATTGTGTACGCGGCAAACAGGAATTTAACGTCCGCGGTTAAAGCATTGTGTTCATGTTCTGATGATCTATCAGCACGTGCATGAAGCCTGATCAGCCTGTTATAGCTTGTTCAATCTGCACCTTGTTCTTTCCAAAGAATTATAGGATCCGCATTCACTTTGTAATTTGACTCCTCTAAATGTACAATTTTAGCACTGTTTAGGCTTTTTGTAAAAAATGAAAATGAAGGAGGGTTATATTCTACAAAATGTACAATACCTTGTTTTACTTTACTTGACCTTGTGGTCCAAGAAACACAGCAATTTACTGCGGCTTAGCATTGGCTGGTGAAGCTTGAGTAGTTCCTTTATTTATATTCATATAAGGACCCGGTGTAAAACATTCAATAAGGACAAAACATGTTGGTGAACTGGTTAATACAAAATGGGCACATTGAGGACTCTTCACTGAGGTTGACATTGAAGACCCTTCACTGAGGGGGACACTGGGGACTCCTCCCTGAGGGGGACAATGAGGACTTCTCCCTGAGGGGGACACTGAAGACTATTCACTGAGGGGGACACTGAGGACTCCTCCCTGAGGTGGCACTGAGGACTCTTCACTGAGGGGGACACTGAGGACTCTTCACTGAGGACTCTTCACTGAGAGGGACCCTGAGGACTCTTCACTGAGAGGGACACTGAGGACTCCTCCCGAGGGGGACACTGAGGACTCTTCCCTGAGGGGGACACTGAGGACTCTTCCCTGAGGGGGACACTGAGGACTCCTCCCTGAGGGGGACACTGAGGACTCTTCACTGAGGGGGACACTGAGGACTCTTCCCTGAGGGGGACACTGAGGACTCCTCCCTGAGGGGGACACTGAGGACTCTTCACTGAGGGGGACACTGAGGACTCTTCACTGAGGGGGACACTGAGGACTCGTTTGTGCAATGGGACACTGGGCACCCGGAGAACACTCAATGCCACCATCTCCTGGATCTAAAACGAAAATGCTTGAGGAAGTTTTTCTTACAAGACAGATACAGAATGTTAAATGAATAATCCATAATCAAACAAAGTCAGAACATAGGGTAGGCAGGAGAACTGAATCTTTGGGGCACGGGATCCAAATAATGAAAATAAAAAAAGGTCATTCTCTTCTATACCCAAATATTCCTAACCCAATCGAATTCCCTTATACGCTTTCCTACCTCTTTTTAAAAATACAGGGGTGACACCTGCCCGGCTAACCTAGTGTGTAAAACATTGGGTTATCTGCGTGTGAATGTACACCCGTGGGCAGGTCGACCGGTAAACAGCCGGAGGACAAGCTGGAACACAAGAAGAGCAAAGGGGAGTGAAAACAACCAACAATCAAGTCCTCAGGCAGACAGTGGAACAAATCAAAAGAAGCTTCCCTGAGCACTAAGCAAACCGTTTAAATGCCCAGGTTAATTAGGTGATCCATTCCAGGCGCCAGGGCTCCAGACAAAAGCCACACCTACACACATTAGCAGCACCTGTAAACACCAGACACAGACTGGGAAGGTAGCAAGCGGAAATAACAAATGCCATTACATTACAGGTATACAGTGTCTTCTTTTCCTCTGGGAAATAAACAGTTTATATGGACTACTACAGTACAGGCATAATGTCTTCTGTTTACACACGGATGCATTACGAAGGAAAGAAATTCCACAAGTGCCCTTTTAAAAGGGCACACCTGTATATTGAAATGCTATTGTTATATGAAACAGTACAACGTTTATTGGGTTGAATCGTGCTAAAAAAACAGTTCTTAGTTGGTATTTGATCCGTTTTCTACACCCGCTTGTGCCTCACACCTCTGACTGTGCGTCACTGGTTCAATAATAAACACTTAAAGATAGACAGAACCTCCCTTTGCTTTGTGAAAATGCATAAACGCTGTGGCCACTGCTGGTCAAGTGTTCGAAGGGGCTGCCTCCGGTGCCACTGCTACACCATGTGGTTGAATCTGGCTTCTTACTCTTTCAGCAGAAAATCATCTCTTTCCCCACTGACTCTAACCAATTATTTACTGATATACTAGAGGAGAAAATTATAATGTCATTTTAATGATCAAAACGAGTATTCTGCATTCACAAGTACAAATATGCGGCTGAACATTGAGCACAATGTACAACAAAATCAAAAAGTAAAACAATGAATTTACAGAAGTAAATGCAATTTGCTTGCCAACTGGTTTACATTGAAAACATGTACAACCTTTTGTTGGGATAGTCAAAGCAAGTAAAACCATGTTGGTTTGGTCTCTAGTTTGCATGGATCAAAGAATATATATTATTGCAAATTAAATAACTAATAGTAGAGTAATAGTAGATAAATGTGTAAGAATCTTTATTTGGGATAGCCTAAACAAAGATGTGAAACGAGTTACCTTTTAACATGACATGAATAAAATAAATTCTACACAGTCAGATCTACTACAGCCCTGCAAGTACTACAAGTACTACAGTAATTAAAACAAATGTACTGTCACATTTTTTGGAATGTACTTTCACTTTGTAAAAAAACACAAATTCAAATCTGCCTGAATCACTGAACAAGGAAAATAGAAACACGTTGCAAGTCATACCATCATATGTTCATAGTAATGCTATTTAAAAGGCAGAGAAAATACAAATTGCATTTTTGTTAGGTGGACATTCAATAGCGTGTCAACTTGTGTGCTTTTCTTTCCAGTCACCGGCATCATGACCTCATAGGCCTGAGGCCTCAATGCAATCCCTGAGGCTATTCAATCTGTGTTTGCGGGGGTAGGGGGTGGGGGGTCATGCTAACTGGGACAGGAGCCAGGGGACAGTGGCTCTCCAGCTGCTCCTCCGTTTCTACCTCTGTTCTCCAGGTTTATCAGTCCACCCGGGGAGGTCACTAGACAGAACACGTCCAACGCCAATCCAGCTCCTTCCATTTTATAACGCTGAAGAGGTTTAATCATCAGACTGTAGCCTGTGACAGCATCTTTGAGAATCAAGCCCCTCTGTGCAAAAGTACTTGTTTTAGATTGATACAAGTCACCACTGTCACCCAGTTTCGAGAAGTTGTGGTTTGCAGTTCTGTCATGCTAATAAAAGTGTGTCTGACTAAAAGTGTACATCAACTGGATTAAAGCAATAGGCTTTAGATGTTTTTGCAGCTAGTTTATTGCTAGCTTGTTCCTAGGTAGCTTGCAAGTAACTACAGTAACTAACAATGGCTAATGTAACAACATCAGCAGAAAAGCGTGTTTCTTGTTTATAGGATCAAAAGCAAGTCATATTAAAAAGAGTATTGCTTCCAATTTTAGGGGTTTCATGTGGGCATGGAGTTACAACCTCCATCGATTACAGATACAGATGTGGGAGCTGAAAGAAAAAGTTTAAACTCCCTCAAGTGAAAAAGGTGAGCTGGGGTGTAAAGTCACCTTGGAATCTCCAGCTGTGTCTACAGGACCGGAGGCATCTACAAATAACGCTTGGAGGGCTCTTACGCTGTTGAATGAGCTAGGATCAGGTGCAATATGGTTTTAAAACACAGCAACTACAAGGCAGAGGCAGACACACTTTGCCATAAATTTCATAGACTGGTGGACGGACAGAAAAACTAGAGATAATAGAACTTGCCAGACTCCAGTTCAGCCTGGGTTGCACCACTTTATTATACTCTCCTCCACCTGTTACTTGAACCCTCACAAGAATCCAATCACCTGATGAATGTGGTTGGGCACAGCCAATAATGGTAGTCATGTGGGCTTGGGTGGATGATTGCAGCATTGATCAGGTTCAGATTTCTGGCACAACTTTTGGGGTCATTTGGAGGAAAGTAGTAGCTGCATGGCCAGAGGCATGGCCTGGTATGCAACCAGGCCCTGAGTTCTACGTTGTTCTGCTCTGGCATTTAATGGCAAACCACTCAGTTCAGTAGGAACAAAATAAATAAATATGCAGTGACAGTAGCAATAACAGAATGTAACCCAGGTGGACAGTTGAATTGCAAAGCTTGTATTTTCTATTGGTGAAATCTTTTGAGATTTGTCATTCAGAGTGGGAAAAAATTGTGGAAAGGTTTGAGTTTTGCGCCTATAACCTGGGAAGAATGGCTTCTGACTAGTTTAAAACATTTATGATTGAATGTGAATTGTGCTGTACAGAGTGACCAAATGAAACGGTACACAAACATTTAATAGTAACGTTATTTATTAAAATATTTGTGCAGTGCATTCGTGAAACAATGCAACTATGAAACAAAAAGCATTGTAGTTTGCACAGTAACCATAAACGAAACACAAATCCCAAAACAATGATGACTAAAGCTGTTACGACATAACATTCATAAAGTTTTGATAAAATGACAATTAAATATTCTAAGGTAGAGCCTAGGAGATGTGGGTTTAAGTCTGCTGGTTTGGTTTATGAAAATGCAAGTGCTCTATACTGTCCTTCAAAGTTGCTCTTGATAAGGTTAGGGTCAGGGTATGGTTAAGATCAGGGTACGGGTCAGTTTAGGGTTTTGGTCAGTTGTTTACACATTAGGAGTCTCCTCTCTAACCCTTGGAGGAAAACATTTGCTTGCCAGCAATCACAATGGAGCTGGGTTGTTCCCACAACCACAAAGAGCCACTAAAAGGTATTGAGACAAGGCAGCCCAGTCCCGTAGCCACCCACGACCATCTGGTGGCACTGAACTGAACTTAATAAATACCATTACCAGATGGAGAGGATGTAAATACTCTGACAGTAAATTATGCCGTCTCTGCCATCTCACTAGCTATTTAGCTCCAGCCACCAAGGAGCACCACCTCCAAGAACCTTCATATGCAGAAACAGCGGGAGCCTGAACCCCTTGCGAACGTGCCCTGGGTGAGGGATTTTGATAGTAAAGCTTATTTTGTAAAAGCAACTAAAGTATCAGCTTTCTTAATGTATGTAACCGACTACTAATATTGACAAATGACATTGCAAGAAAAAAAGTCTGAAAAAACTTTGAGAAAATGTAACTGGTGTATTGTCACGTCTACACATGTATACTGGCGGTTGAGACGAAACTCAATACCAAGAATGTTACTAACCATCGCAGTGTATTTAGGGAACATACCTACATTGGTCCGTCCCCACTTCATTTAATGTAAAACTGTCCTATTGAAGTGCCAGGAAATGCGCTGAATCCCCTTAAAATGAACCACAGTGCTGTCCTTGGGGGAAACTAGGACTGGTCCATGTTGTTGCTGGTCATGTTCATGTTGCAGTTAACTTCATTCGCTGCTTTTCGCAACCTTGTCCTCCAAGTCTACAAGACAAAACAGAAAAAAGTTATTCAGCCATTAAATAGTCTGTGGATCTTCAGATTAACAATTCTCCTCAACCACACAGACTTAAAAACTGAAGAATTTCAAAAGAGGTCTACTCAAAATCTGCAACTCACATTTTAGCACTGTTTTGTACACCTGCGTGTAGCCTCGCTCTGGGTTTTTACTCAGGTCCTTATAGTAGTAAAAACGTAGCTCATGGGGGTACTGAGAGTAAGACAGGTTAAAGACTAGGGGAATGATCCGGTTGGACATGGGTCCCTCGGACAGAGCCTGATGCATCATATACTGGCACCAGTCATCCAGCAGAAAGTTAGGGGTGATGAGAAGAGCCCAGCAATGGCTGCTCTGCACTCCATGGCATATTTCAGTAGCGATGGCACCACCGATGTCTGCGTCACGTGGCCGCAGAAAACAGCGCAGGCCACAGGATGGGTCCTCCAGGTAAGAGACCAGACAAATGGCTTCTTCAATGTCAACAGGACTATGGCAGATGCAAACGTCGAATGTCCGGCTCCAGCGAATAGTGGAACTCAGAACAGGGTGTAAGATAGGACTTGAGTTAGGAGTCAATGATAAGGCACAATTGACTGAAGGGGATGGAGTCCTGACAAAGCTTCTTGCTAACGGTACATGTGGAGATGAGTTGCTCTGGGCACACTCTTCTTTAGGTTTTAATAATAATCGACGAAACCATTCTGAAAAGAGAAGTAAAAATGTGTCATTTCACATAACATTTGATAATATCAGATAAAATCAGAATAGTTGAATTTTGTAAACATTTCCAATTTGTAATAATAAAGAGTGTGGATGAGGTGTTGTGAGGACGTAAGCAGGCAAATTTACACACCAGCAAAATACAGACTTTTTTTTACAATCAGTGCCAAGTCTATAAGGAACGTTTTCATCAGCCCATTATTCCATAATAAGAAATAATTGTTTAATTGTATGTGATAAAACTGAATGATGATAATCGCTTGGGGTGTTCCATTGGTCTGAGCTGCAGTAGCAGGTGCTCATGTGCCGTAGCGTGGGTTTGGATACGGATCATAACTCTTTCAGAAAAGACTCACTTCTCTGTCTTTTCACACTTTCCTGTCAAATAAAACATAAATGCCAAAATGCTTTATAAATAAAGTCCTGGGTAACTAAAAAACAAATTTCACCTAGCTGTTAGCACACTCAAAGTTGAGTGTGGTGGATGCATGCAGTACTGTGCAAGTCTTAATGTGCGGTAGTAAGTGTTTAATTGTCTAACATTGTTGTTTTCCTTATTATTTACAAACTAGCATACACTAAACAATTCATTGTTTTTCTGTAGGAAGTTTAATAGCAGGGCTGTAAAGTCCACTATCCCCCTAAACATGACGTATTAGGGTTTGAAACTTAAAGCAGTCGACCAACATACAATGAATTTCAAAAGTATTAATATGTTGCTTGTTTCATTTAAGATGTTGACCTTTTGTTTATTTCTTAATTTAAAATTGATAGGACCATGGCTAATATCCAAGTTACACAAACCTAATGATTAACAAGATACATTTTAATGTAACTACACTTACATTAATCCTGAATTTTAACTGACTTGACTGGTATTTTTTGACTGTACGCCAATCAATTACAGGGTAGAATTTTATAAATGTTCAATTATGTCAATACATATACTGACCCTCCATGAATCTTGACAAAGAACAGCTCTTAGCTGTGTATATAGGCCAAATACCACACCACACTGAATACATTATTTTACATATGCCAGGTTTATCAGAAACATTCAAAACTCAAAATACCTGGTAAGTTTGAATGAGAAGTAATTCAAATGCTCATTCCCACAGGTCGTTATTATTGTAATAATGGGAATCTTGCGACTTACAAGAGGTTACATTTTGAACTAAAAAGGGATCGTAATGTACCCACTTCCTCACAGCATGTGGTTTAGAAAACCTCAAATATCTCAACTCACCACTCATGCTCCTGACATCATTCTCCAGAAAATGTTGGCAATTGCGTTCTTCTAAAATTGGAAACCATAGGCAACTGTAATATCTTTCAACAATCAATGTATTTGAAAATAGATTCTTCGTTCTGTACAAACACACCACGCAGTTAAACATTTATGCTATAAGAAGCAAAAAAATTATATCTTTAAGTAAAAAAATATATTTTTTATGTTTTTTACTATCCATAGTGTAGAGCAAGGGAGGTCTAGACAGTAACTCCACTTTTGAAGAAAACCAAAACCAGAAAATATATTATCCAAGTGTGTATTTCTTTGCGCAGTCTACTGAAGTGCTTTGTTCTCAAAATGTTAAATAACGACTAGTATGTGGGTTTTCATCAAATGTTTTTAGGGAACTGCACACAACAGGCAGGAAGTAATGCCACAATGTTTTTTGCCATGGTGCGTCTAGAGAGTTGCACCATACAGCTGTTTATTGCTCTGTCATGCATGTAGTCTATTAAATGTAACCATTTTTATACTACAATGCCTGTACTGACAGTTCTAAAGTATATAAACAAAAGTGTAAGTGATTCACTGATTGTGAGTCTTTGCTGCAGTTTAATTAAATGTTATTGCTCATATAGCCAAGGTTTGATTTAGTTCCTGGGTTGATGAATAGTGAAACAAGCAATATATATATTGGGTTCTCAATGGGTTCCATGTAATACTGATACACATTTAGGCTATATTTTATGATGCTATAAAAGACTAAATAAAGGTAGTATGAATGATTAATGAAATGGTTTGCCTAATCAATTTAAACTAATACTTAATGCCCTCTTAACCATGACCTTTTAACAGCCCACTCTCTGCTTCTGTGTGTGTTTTTTCTAATATGACATCCTGTGGCTGTACAATGGTGTAGAACAATGATTCACATCAGTGAACTGCCAATTAGTTTAGTAAGTACTTTAGTAAGTATTTTGGCAGGATTTTGTCTTAATGAGGCAATATGTAGAATTGCTCCTTATGTTTATTTCATTATAATATTTTTGATCCAGTTTATTTAATTAATTAATGGCTTGTTATGAACTCCTTTTACTATTCATTTTTTAATTTAGTTACTTCCCAAAAATGGTGAACTCAGCAAAGTATGTTTACTCAACTCAGTACTGATACTCAATTTGCAGAGCAGATCTGGGTCTTCAAGGTCATGGATATACAGTGCATCCGGAAAGTAATCACAGAGGTTAATCACAGAGGTTCACATTTTGTTAAGTTACAGTATTAATCCACAATGTATTAAATTACTTTTTTCCCCTCAAAATTCGACACACAATCTCCTTAAATGACAGTGAATTAAAGTGAATTTTGTTTAATATTTTCTATATATTTGCAAAAATTAAGAACAAAAATACAAACACATAAGTACATAAGTATTCACAGCATTTGTTCAATACTTTGTTGAAGCATCTTTGGCAGCAACAACAGCCTCAAGTATTTTTGAGTATGATGCTACAAGCTTGGCACACCTTTTTTTGGGCAGTTTCTCCCATTCTTCTTTGCAAGACCTCAAGCTCCATCAGGTTGGATGAAAGTGTTGATGCACAGCCAACACCATGCTTCATTGTTTTCTTCACAGTAGCCTGTGCTGTATATTAATAAATACACCCCTCACATTTTTTTTTTATATTTGATTATATCTTTTCATGTGACAACACTGAAAACATGACACTTTGCTACAATGTAAAGTAGTGAGTGTACAGCTTGTATAACAGTGTAAATTTGCTGTCCCCTCACAATTACTGAACACACTGCCATTAATGTCTCCACCGCTGGCAACAAAAGTGAGTTCACCCCTAAGTGAAAATGTCCGAATTGGGCCCAAAGTGTCAATATTTTGTGTGGCCACCATTATTTTTCAACACTGCCTGAACCCTCTTGGGCATGGAGTTCACCAGAGCTTCACAGGTTGCCACTGGAGTCCTCTTCCACTCCTCCATGACAACATCACAGAGCTGGTGGATGTTAGAGACTTTGTGCACCTCCACTTTCCATTTGAGGATTCCCCACATATGCTCAATAGGGTTAAGGTCTGGAGACATGCTTGTCCAGTCCATCCCGACGTCCTCTAGTGGGACCTGTGCTCACAGCCCAGCACTGTGCAGCCCGACCGGTATTTGCCAAGGAACACTTGAATTCGGAGGTCCACCACTGGTGCCTCATTCTGTTCACTGATGAGAGCAGGTTCAAACTAAGCACAAGTGGCAGACTTGAAAAGACGTGGAAACAATTTGGTGAACGCTATGTTGCCTGCAACATCCTCCAGCAAGACTGGATTGACAGGACGTTAGTGATAGTCTGAAGAGGCATATTCTCGGATGGTTGCACAGAGCTCCACATGCTAGCAAGCGGTTCCCTGACTGCTGTTTTGTACCAAGATGACATCCTCAGACCCATCATCTGACCATCCCCTGATGAGGTGGGCCCTGGGTAGCCCCGGGTTGCAGGACTATGCCTGACCATATGTGGCAAGAGTGTATAGGCAGTTTCTGGATGTCAAAGACATGGATGCCATTGACTGGCCCGCACGTTCCCCAGACATCTGATTGAGAACTTCTGGGACGTTATGTACTGATGCATCTGACGCCAAGTAGCACCACAGACTTTACAAGAGCTCACTGATGCCCTGATCCAAGTCTGGGAGGAGATCCCCCCTATACACCATCCACTGTCTCATCAAAAGGCATCACCAGATGTTGTCAAGAGTGCATAGGCATGGGGGCAATGCACACTAATGGGTAACATGAGTTGACATGATGAAATTCCTACCAGTTGGAACAGCCTGTGATTTTAATATTTTACTTAGATTTTTGGTGAGACTTTGAATCCAGCCCTTAATTAGTTGGTGATTTTGGTTTCAACTGACCGTTGTTTTCTCATTTTGTTCTTAACTAATTACTCAAAGTACAATACAAATTTTTATCTTTTATATATTCTGTTCATCGAGACCTGATGTGTGAATAAAGTGTTACCTTAATTATTTTGAGCAGTGTATTTTTCTTAAGCACGTGTACACACAAATTATCTTAAACAAAATCTAAGAGCCTTTCTATTGAAAAATGTCTATTTTTTATTAATCTGACCTGGGATTAAGAATTGGGTGTTTTGCCTAAAAAAGGCCAGAGTGTTCTGCCAGGACTAGGGTTTTTTAGAGAATTGCAAATCATGGTGAAATCACTGCTTGAATATACCGTACGAGTCAAAAGTCTGGGGAAATTGTAGAATAATAGTGAACACATCAAAACTACAAAATAACATACATGGAACCAGGTGGTAACAAAAACGTATTGAGCGAAATGTATTTCCCTATTATCACATTTGAGAACAGAAAACCCTTATCACCCTTCCAATGAATTTCTCTGAGAGAGATTTAAAATAGAGCATGATTAAAATCCTATTGAGATGCCATTAAAACAACAAAAACTATTTGATTTTCATGTCTAACTGATGGTCATCGATACGTCCTGTTTTATAATTAATATCTGTTATTTTTTTATGATATTAGAACAATTTAACCTTTTTAAATGACCAATCAGATTAATAACGGCATATGACTTAAAGCAATACATTTGCAAAGAAAGAAATTGTACTTGAAGTAAGTTGCGAACAATGGTTCTCAGCGTCTGGTTCAGACTGTTGCATCCGGAATTGCGAAGTGAACCCGGAAGAAAACGTCATTTCCTGGCTATGCAACTGACGTGTCTAAAACAGTTTTAGAAGAGGTAACGTTAGCCAAAAAGCTACAGTCGCTTGACTAAGGAGGTGATGTTCAATCTGATATTATATATCTGATTATATTTCCTTCTAGTGGTGGGAGAAACTTAGAACATTTATCGAATAATTAACTTATACTTTCCTTTTACATTTTAGTGCTTGTTTTCTTTACCGTAATAATCTTGTGAAAGTAGTGGCAAGATGCTGGATTTCTTCACCATATTTAGTAAAGGTGGCATAGTGTTGTGGTGTTTTCAGGGAGTCGGGGTTACAGAATCTTTCACCGGGCCTGTCAACGCGCTGATTCGCTCCGTAATCTTGCAGGTGAGAAATGCTTGAAAATCAAGTGACAGCTGTCATGTTTCGAGCCGTTAATACGTATGTATGCTATGTCAATGTGTTTCAGCATACGCAAGAAGATAAGTTAATCTTACCCAGGTACACATCATGTAATGTATTGTAAATAGCTTCGGTTTCGTCAGTTGTGTTCCAAATGTTTATGTATATTGCGAATGTTTGCTTTGGTAATATAGTTATATGGTTTAGTTAGCTTGCTTAATAGCTAATGCTAGTAAGCTAGATACTTTAGCATGGTTTCTTAAAACAGCCAGGCATAAGACTGGGGGGTACACGCACATAGTTTGACTTAATCGGATGTCAACATCACAACATAGTGGGGTATGTTAGCTCTAAACATTGTTTTGTCTCATCTTTCCGTTTAGTTAATGCTCTGATCTTTAACCCATAAAAAGCTTACCACAACAACGATCGGCTTCAATAGTGACAATGTTATGCTTCTCTCACAATACACATTATGATTACTTTACATCCAGAGGCATTTCAATGGCCTATTTATACCAGATAATGCTGTATTGAAATGTTGTTAACTTCTAAAATCCCATTTTAGAAAAACATTCGATCTGCGTGCAAGATTAGTCTTCTTGTTTAAAATAATATTTGTTGTATATTTTAAAGTTTTATAAAAATATTGGTTATGTTGTATGTGGCTGACCTTGCGATATAAACATTCCATTTCCATAGGGTAGGCACGATTTATTTGCGTTCATTAACTGTTTTGCTTGCCAAAACAAAAATGACTCTGTTACAATGTTCAATTTACATGTTCATCAGACCAATGTAGATGAACAAAAGTAGAATGTTTCAATTGTTAACTTTGTCTATTTTTATAGTTTTTGTATTTAAACAGAGATATCTAGTTTCCAAGTTAAGGCATGGTCTAGGAATTGCATAGGGAAGTTTAGTCTATTAAATAATACGCGTTTGCGAAATTTCATTATTGTGCATAGCAGAGCAATTCTAAACTACTTTTAAACATACTGTAATTAAGAAGAAAACACGATTCTATAAATGACCCCATCCGCTGGACATCCTAACTGATGGAAAAAGACACACTTTGCATGGTATTTGGTGAGACGTTTCTCACATTGGCTTACAAACCTTACTCAGGTTGGATTCGAATCAGAATATTGTACAGAAAGATCATAGTCTATAAAATAATTGTGATTGTGCACAAACAATCGTAATCGGGCAATTATGTATTAATTGCAACAGCCCTAATAATGACAATTTTGAACATTGTGTTTGGAAACAATACCACTAAAATCCCTCTATCAGAAAGGGGTGTAACAATAATCTTTTGGCACATCAGGCAGGAATCATTTATATGTGTTTTTAGTGTTAAACTTGAAATTTTTTTATATCTTTTAGTATTGCAAATGCATTTTCATACAATTTCATTTAGATTTCATTTTCCAAACAGAACTTATGTTGGACTATATTGTGGGGGATCCAGTGAGGGGAAAAATATTTGAATTATACTACAATTTTTATTTATTTAATGTAAAATAATTGAAAACATCCATGTGTTTATATTTCACATTTACATTTGAGTTATTTAGCAGACGCTTTTGTCCAGAGCGACTAATAATAAGTGCATTCCTCTTAAGGTGTCTTGGAAAACCAACATCTGACAATCATAAAAAGTACATGTTCCTTCATCGAAGCTTTTCGTTTGCAAAGCCAGTGCCAGGGAAATCAAGTTAATCAATCAAAGTTAATTGAGATACTCATTGAAGAGGTAGGTTTTCCGAAGCTTTCGGAAGATTGGCAGGGACTCTGCTGCCCTCAATTCAAGGGGAAGTTTGTTCCACCATTTGTGCCAAGACTGAGAAGAGTTTGGCCCTGGCTGAGCTGGAGCTGCCCACCTATGAGGGTTAGGGGGCCAAAAGATATGAAGTGGCAGATTGGAGTGCACAGGAAGGGTTGTAGGGTTTAAGCATAGCCTGCAGGTAGGGAGGTGTCACTGTCTTTTAGCGAAAATAAACTTAATTTAAAAGTATATATTATGCCAAACCTGAACGTTCATAAATTGCACTTAACAAAACATTGTTTTTATTTTTTAATTTCTAATGATCTTTATCCTGAATTAGGCGTTAAATATATTTAAAACCTTTTAAGACTTTTTATCTAAATAAAATACCTTGAAACGTCTGATAACATTGTGAAGAGGAGATGCAAAAAATAAGCTTGTTTTTGAAAATAACATTCCCAGCGGATAAATGTGTTTTAGTTAATCTTTGTATTTCAGTAGCATAGGAGAATTGGTTCAGAGGTTGGAATACTTTGTGAGGTGCTGCAGCTTGATATTTACCTGGTATATGTCAGGACACTTACTTTGGCTATGGTCTTCAACAAGCTCTAATATTGAATATAACTTTTTTCAAACAAATGTATGTCTGGGTGTTTAGTTGTAATTTCTTATTTCACCACAGCTCTCATTGGATGTATTAATTTATTAATATCAACATGTATGTATCCTAACTAGAATACTTATATTACACTAGACTTCTATTAGACTTAAATAAACTACACTTCAATTTCTATTTAAAAAGAAAGTGTCCTGGACCGCAAATAGAAAATCATACATTAAACATATGTATGCTTACTAAAAACGTTTTGTCTTCTACTTGCCCAGTTTTTACTGTTTTCTAGCACTAGACTTCTATTAGACTTAAATAAACTACACTTCAATTTCTATTTAAAAAGAAAGTGTCCTGGACCGCAAATAGAAAATCATACATTAAACATATGTATGCTTACTAAAAACGTTTTGTCTTCTACTTGCCCAGTTTTTACTGTTTTCTAGCAATCTCACTAGATTTTAACTACAATTTGGACAACCCAAGTAATGCTTGTTACTATATAGTGTATTATAACTTTACGTTGTGTTGTTCTATGCAAAGAAACACATATTTTCCGGATAAATACATTTTACTACATCATTTATCAATATTCAGACTGTATATCTTAACTTAATGTAGCATTTTTGGGAAATGCCACAAAATCACTAGAAGTCCACGCCTTTTAATAATTGTAGAGACATTCACAGTATAACATTTAAATTAGCTTTTCAAAGCAATGATAGTGCTCAGACTTCTATTGCCTAAAGCGTGTTTACAATCTGACATATAACCTTGAATGCCGAAGCTGTGGTATATTAGGCCATATTCCACAGGTATAACAACAATAAACAATGTAATTCTGTTTGTAACCAGCTCAAGCTTTAAGGAACCTACAGGACCTGCAACCTGCTTGAGAACAGACGTTACCCATAGTATATTCATGCAATAAGGCTTGAGGGGGTGTTGTGTATGGCCGGTATAGCACAGCTAAGAGCTGTTCTTAGGCATTACACATTGCAGACTTTCTTGACACAGTGCTTAGCCATGGTATAATGACAATATACCAAAACCCACGAGATGCATTTTTGCTATTTCAAATAAACTAATAATAACTGCTACTAATGCAGTTAGAGAAGTTGAAATTGTTGTCATGACATACCTATGGAATGTGGTTTGTTATAAACTGGGTGGTTTGAATCCTGAAAAAGAACACTTTTCAGAATCAAACTCTTAAGTTCTTGTGCATTTTTGAAAATATACGCTGAGGTGTCCCAGTCAACTTTGATCTGTACAATATTGATGCTTATGTTTTCTTTTTCTTCAGGAACGCAGTGGCAACAATTCCTATACTCATGATGCCTTGAATCTTAAGTACAAACTCGATAATGAGTTTGAGCTTGTTTTTGTGGTACGTATTCCATTGTTAATTATCCCAGCTTCTACACACAGATTGTACAATATAAGTATGTTGTATCTATATCTAGTTGTATGGCATTTTATACAATATACTGAAGTTCAATGGAGCTATGACCCTGTCTCATTGCAGCAATTCACATTGGACATAAGATACTGTTGGCTACATAGTGTATGTTGAAAACCTTTCTAATTTTGGAGTTCAGGTGTTTCAGCCACACCCATTGCTCTAGGTCAGGGGTATTCTATTGAAATGTATAGAGGTCTAGTTAGACCAAATTACCGCAAGCAAAGGTCCGGAACATCATGTCTTATTTGCGGTATGATTCAGTGCCATACATATAAGTAGTCTAGTAGTTGAATGTATGTAGTAAATAACGGACCCTCAAATAAAATAGTGTACAATTCAATAATATTTAAACAAAATGTATTGTCAGAACATATTGAACTTGAATTATAAATGGGTTTATATAAATTATGTATAAGATGAATATTGAATTATAAATGATATGTACTCTAATAATAACATACATTTTCTCATTTCAAATAAAATAAAGGCTGCATTTAAAAAGAAATTAGGCCTACATTTGAGCTTTTTGGACTGGTTTCTTCTAGAAAAATACTTGTTTCTATTTTGTTACCTCCATTTCGCAAGCAACTTTAAGGGAACATTTGTTAGTACGTTGTTGGGCAGTGAATGAATGTGTTAGGATTTCGTGGATTGATCATATTGGGATCTTCGTTAAGATCGTAAAATTTCTGTGCCCTCAGTTCGGATTGGAGTGGGTATCGTCTTCAAAGGATGTGTCCTTTGTCTCGTAGTGGCGCTTCACATTGCCGCTTTTAATCGCCAAGGTCTTGGAACATATTAAAACATATTGGTTTTGAACTATCCGTGGGAAGAATTAACAAATAAGAGTCAGTCCACATTAAAAGTTTTGTTTTCGCTGTCTGCTTTTCTCTTTCTAGAGCGCGCCATGTGACCAAACTTTTTTCTGACTAATTTAGTTCTCTGACTATTAGGCTACCTCTCGTCTATCTTCCGTTCGTGTCGGTGTGTGTATCACTCGAATTAGAGGCCAGTGCACACATTTGATTGGCTGAGTTGCTTCACGTTGGGTGATTTACAAGGCAAATGCGATTGGTCTGAGTTTCCTGGGCCGCTAATCCAGTGCCGTAAAGGCTAGAAACATTGTGCAGGTTCAAATGGAAACGTTCTGTCAAAGTTTATTAATTCTCCATAATATATCGGCTATAGGTCCGGATAGGAAACCACCTGGGTCCGGACCCGGACCGCGATCCGCCAATTAGTGACCCCTGCTCTAGGTACCCAAAATCCAGCATATAGCCATATTTAGGGCTGCAACAAATAATCGCTAACGAAAGGAAGTCACATACGAACCAAAAACATCAAAAGTATGGGACCACTTTGTGTTGAAGAATCCAACAAAAAAAGTTTATTGCAAAATTATCAATTTGAAGAACTCTCATGGAAGGCATGGGAGCATGACTGTAATTTAAAATGACAACACACGTTAACTTTGATGACAGAACATGGGGGCTCAGCACGGTACACAGTTTTTTGTTTTATAACTACTGCCTACAGTTGTTTTATTGAAGGAATTGTAAGAGAATGAGAAAACACTGAGAATTTGTATTTAATATTGAATAAAACAGTTCCATTCAAGGGAGCAAGTGCTATAAATGTGAAGTAGAAGATTATAAGAACAATAACAAACTCACAGAGTGGGGATTCAGAGTGAAGAAGCATGTAGAGCATATTGCCTATCTGTTGCATCACTTACCACAGAGTTTCAAACTGCAACATTAGCACAGTAACTGTGGGTCGGGAGCTTCATGAAATGTATCACGCTTCACTATTTGTCTTATGGACGAATCTGGGGGTGGCGGATGCCAGAAGAACGCTACCTGGCGGAATGCATAGTGCCTACTGAAGTTTGGTGGATGAGGGATAATGGTCTGGGGCTGTGTTTCTGGGTTTGGCCTTAATGGGTAATCTTAATGCTACAGGATACTAAGACAATTGGGTGCTTCTATTTCTATGGCAACAATTTGGAGAAGGCTCTTTTCTGTTCCAACATGAATGTGCCCCTGTGCACAAAGCTGGGTCAATGAAGACATTGTTTGACAAGGTTGGTGTGGAGGAACTCAAAAGTGGCCTGCACATATCCCTGACCTCATTGAACACTTTTGGGATGACCTGGAATGGTGATTGCAGGCCAGGTGTTCTCCAACATCAGTACCTGACCACACAAATGCTATTTTGGCTGAAATGGCACAAATTCCTAGAGAGAAACACCAAAATCTTATAGAAAGCTGTGGGATGTCCAACAAGGTTATATAGGAAAGATGGTTGGGCATCCACATCAATTTGACTAAGGCATTTGGTTTTGTGAGTACATGATCACTCACCTAACAACCTCAGTCAATTTAACCACCACATGAGATAGATCCGAGCATGAGAAGTCCTGGCTGACTATACCTTCCCATGCCTCAAACAAGCATTTTGATCCAACAACTATCATGACAGGTTTTTTTAACCTTTAAAAAATGTTTTTCCCTTCGGTTAAACCGTGAAACAGAAAGCAATAGTGAATATGGAATCAAAATATCAGATGAAATGATGCCCTTTAATGAGCGTGAGGTTACGAATGTATTGGAGCCTCAAGGCATTTCCTTGTGCCACTTGCTTTAGTCTTGCTACAGTTGTATAGCATGCCTTCGTTAGAAGTTTAAACTCAAACAAATATTGGAAAACGAGCAAGCATGTGAAAACACGATGTAAAGCGTCAAGAAATGTTAGAACAATATATTTAAAACCGATATTTTCCGATAAAGTTACTCTGAATTGGTATTACGGCTATAAAATTAAATTACAGTAATACTTAATTAACAGCCCTTAACTGTTTTTCTGGGGGGGGAGAATTTTAGGCCATACTCCCTTTCGTTGTGCAATATCCATATGCATTGCCTTTGGGACTTCCCAGCTGGCAACACAATCGGTATCAAACCTGGACTTGTGGTCAGCTTGGTCCATTGAACGTTTTTAGAATGATTCAAAAACATGGCAAGCACTTGTGCTGCTTTTCCAGGAGGTTTTGACAATATCCAATGGCTTTTTAGCACAAATCTTGGGCTATTAGTTCATCTGTTTAAAATGCCTGGGAAAAATTGCAGTTTTGCTCATGTACTTTCTGTAAAATGCACTCTGTTTTTACACAGGTGGGTTTTCAAAAAATCCTGACGCTGACGTATGTTGACAAGTTCATAGATGATGTGCAGCTCCACTTCAGAGATCGTTATAAGAATGAACTGGAGCAAAAGGGCGCCCTTACACTACTGAACAGCCATTTTGCATTTGACGATGACTTCAACATGCTTCTTCGGTAAGCAACATCACATTTCAGGCTGCTACTGAAAAAGTAGTTGTCCATCAAGAAATATGATTGTGTATTCTGTTTGAAAGCACGATTTCTTCAACCATTCTTTTGAAAATAAATGTAATTGCATTCTACTGAGACATGGCATTTGGCAATCAAGTTAACAGTGAACTAACTAGAGGCTGTGCGATGCATGATGTTCTACTGTGCACTCAGTAATTACTGGCACAGTGAGCATATTTTTCTCATGCTGTGTCTATACTCAAAGTTAGACTTAGAAATCAAACCATTATTATGAGTTTGAAGTGTAGATTTTCTGTTTTTTTATGTTAGGGTATTTGTGCACACATTTACAAATGAATGCTTTCTATACATAGTTTTCCTGGTTCAGGGAACTCAATGTTTGGGACATAGTAACATAACGTCCAAATTAAGCATTTAAGGTTAGTGTTTTATTGTACTTTCTCTTTATACAACGCCTGATGATTGCTAATTACTGACCCCACCAGTACTGAGGACTATGGCCATCTTCAGTTATGAAGGCTGAGGCATTCTCTTCAGCGTATTAAGCTGTGCATTTGACCAGGTTTGATTCATCATTGACATGCCTGTGTTCCTCTCACAAAACCTAACAATTACAGAAATGCTCTAATAGGCCAAGAATAATACTTGGGCTCTGTTTTTCTTCATTTTATAATAAAGTAATAAAGTAAATAATGATTGCTATTATATGTTACAAAATCAAGAATCTTTCAGATAATTTCTAAGCACAGACCAATGTTCCTTAAGAATATGTAAATTATGCCTTAATGTTATTTTAAAAGGAATTGGTTTATTAATCTTATGCCATGATAAATTCTTAATTTAAATGGTTCAACATGTTACTGAGTTGGGGAAAAAAGTATTTGGGGGAATATCAGGTGATGCCGAATGCAGATATCCTCAGATAATCTGTCGGAATTGAATAGTCTGTAGCTTAAGTAGCCAACCCCCACAGGTCTACAAGAACAGGTATGCAACTTGTACAAAATATGGCACAATCCTTGAGTCAAATGATCCGAGCTTCCATTTTCTTTTTGTGACTGTCTTGTGCTGAAGTGAGGCGGAGGAGAGCAGCAAAGCTCGAGGTCCCAACATCATGAAGAGCTTCAAAAATTCCATGAAATCCCAAAAAACAGTGAAGTCCATGATTGAGACGAAAGGAGGAGATAAGGGGAAGGAACAAGGTAGCAAGAAGAATAAGAATGCCAAAAAAGAGGGTAAGGATTTGACACACTATTATGGGGGAATTGTTGGATTTTAAGCATTTGCCATCATGCTGTCTTTTACACACCATTTAAGTATAAAATTGCTTCCTGCATTTTTCATGGGCCAAGCCCAATAATTCTAATGTTCCAGAACTGCCTGGGACAGTTGGGCAGGTAAATCGCTTTGATAAAGGTTTACCTATTTCTCATCTGTCCATTAAACTCAGGCCTTTCTTTACTGGTACATTGGTACAGTGTAGATCAAGGACCAAAGGTTTTCAGCCCCCATTTCAATATCTAGCATGCGTTTGATGTTACACTTGAATGAATCAGTCACTGGATACTTTATTTTATAAATATTATGAAGTTTTCTGTTTGACGAGGTTTGCATCAAAGTCTTCAGTAGATTTCTGATATGTTTTGGGGATTTTCTGATTTGTATGAATATTCACACTTATTTTAGTGTTGTTTTCCTTCATAGACTGCTACCTAGTCCTAATATTGAACTATGCATACGGACACCAAATGCAGATAAAAAAAAAACTAATGTAAAGGATGGAACTGAGACTACATAATGGCAGCTCTTTTATGTGTGAACAATCAGTGCAACAGGAAACACCTGTGAGCCAAATAAAATTCCTTTGCTAAATTGATCTCTGACAGTGCTGTTTCTCTTAGTTGGTGAAACATGAGTGTTGAAGCAGACACAAATAAAAGATAACATTCTGTACTTTCACCTCATTCACCTTTCAATCATTTTCATAAACCTAGTATTTCAGTACTTATGAAGGGCACTGTACAATTGTGCAGCTGTATTGTAACTTTCTGATTTTACGATCAGAAAATGTCTCATCCACACATTTCTAGTCTGGTAGGCAACCATTCATGTGAAAATAATTTGCTACAACAAAGTCATTTTGTACTGTGGAGCTTGAGTTTATAATAACAAATCAGTAGTATTAGTGAACAATATAAACAATGACACTTCTTTGCCCTGACAATTGGAATTTGAAACTACATGTTGTTCAGCACTCATTAGTATATTCGATCTTTTATTCAAAATATTTACACGGACATCTGACCTTCGTAAAGCAAACAGATGTAGATAAAAAATAAAATATTCTTACCATGAGGCAAATATTTACCTCAAATACGTGTACGCTACATTTTTTACTTGCCTTTGCCAACATTACAGCTTGTCCTATAGTGTATAATGAGGTTGGAGAACACATTGCAAGGGATCTGAGGCCCTCACTCCATACAGACTCTTCCTAGAACCTCCAGATTTCATGACTTCAGACTCTTCTCTTCAGCTCATCCCACAAGTTTTGTGTGAGGTTTAGTTGGTCGGAACGCCACGGCAAAACGTTTATTCTGTTTATTTGTTTGGTCATCTGATCGTTGAACCCTGTCCCACTGAATGTTCCAATAACGTTCGGCAAACTGTAAAAGCTTGAGTTTGTTGTTTGATGACAGCAAAGGCTTTTTGTATGGCGATCGTCCCAAACAACATTTAGTTATGTTCAGGTATCCAGAACAACAATATTATTGTCATGGCTATTGCAATATTCATGATCAAACCAATTGTTGGGATGTATTGAACATATCATTCTGATGTTTTTAATTTATAGGCACAGACACCACCTAATTAGTCATTTTGAGAGTTTTATTTGTAATTAGATTTTTGACATGGTCTGTTGCCAATTGAATGGAAACCTAGCTTATGACTGAGCTATGTAGTTGTCTCACCCAGATTCTTTCCCCTAGTTCCTGTCGCCGAGCCTGTGAAAGGGGAACAAGCCAAGGCTCCGTCCTGTGCCCAGAAGACAGTGGAGAATGGCAACCAGGGCTTGACCCAGGAGGAGATCATTCAGAAGAGGAGAGAGGAGTTCATCCGCAAGCGCATGGGGGTGCCTGTGGAGAAACCCAGGTGAGTGGGTGAGGAGTGAAACACACTGTGGTAATAGGTCAGATTCAGAATCTTACTGAAAATAGGTTTAGAGCTTAGTCTTGTCTGTCGCCATCTAGTAAATCACCTAAGCCAGCAAAGGAGAAGCAAAAGGGGAAGGAGAAGCGAGTGTGGACCCTGGGTGGCAGTAGCACCAAGGAGCTGGACTACAGTGAGAGCAATGGCAATGGAGCTCATGCTGCTGGGGATCAAGGCCTGGACACTCAAGTCAACCTGGTACACACCTGTTAGCTTTGTGAGCAGCAGAGCTAATATAGCCAGCGTTGTTGCACAACACTGAATGCTCGTAACTAAAATGTGGCAGTTGGAACTATTGTGAGCACAGCATGTTTTAATTGTGTGTATATATAAACAGTTTAGCCTTCATGGATGCTCAGTTGGTATCTCTGATTAAACCCTTTATGGTGTAGAAGGGCTTATTTCTAGGTAACACAATCATAATAAACCCTAGTGTTGTTACTAGGGGATGCAGCTGAGTTCTATGAAGGGCGACTTGCTTGCTGTGGATTACGAGTCAAGCGAGGATGAAGAAGTGGAGGAGGATGAAGAGGAGGAGAGGGTGGTAGTTGCTGACACTAGCAAGAAGAGGTAAAACCTTTAGATTATTTTACATTTTAGATAGGCGGGGAATAGCCAAGGACCTCACAGTACCTTTTTGACTTAATATTAAGGCTGTCAATGTCCAGGTATTGCCTTAATGTAATGTACGTTTGTATATATGTTTATTCATTATGAATGCACCGGTCCAAACTTGCCATTGGATCTTTGCCAAATATAGGGGATCAGGTTTTGTCACTAGCGAGTCTATATATTAAACCAATACCACATAACACGATTGTAATAACAATATGCAAAGCACGCCGTAAGTTGTAGACGATGGGCAGGCCGCACACATGACAAATATCTCCAGGGAACTCGGTAACAATAACAACTGTTTGCAGTCTGGATTCCTAAACTCAAAATCGAATTAGATTAAAAGCAAAAGCTGTTCAAAATTGCAATATCGTTTTAGTTTCATTTTCAACCGATTAGCCAGCTATTCCTGAAAGTGCCTAATGTTATTCTAGTGCCACTTCGATCAACAAGCAAAGCGTGCTAATTAACATGGAGTTTTATGAATTTAGCCAAACAAAGATAAGAAAATGCTTCTATAAACTAGGCAACAAGGACATTTGTCAGTTTGTCAAATGCCTATTTCACTGCAGTGGCTAATTTGTCCAATCAATACCCACTTTACTATTCTGCATTGCTGCAGAATTTCCCCAAATGCTTTGTTGTAACCTGGAGTGTGTTTTTTAAATATTTTAATAAGATTTGATGTTAACATTTTGTAAGTAAGTGAAATGTTGTATAACTTACAATTCAGCAAATTTTAAATAATGATTGCAATCATAGCACATCAACAAAATAGAAATGACAGCGTTGCATCGTTACTCTATCAGCAGATACACAAAGTATCTGTATTGGCAATGAAAACAGTGCGTCCCCAATATTCATTATTTTAATTTTGGTTTATACAAACATGTTATGAACTTGTCAATCTTACTTGGAATAATTCCTATACTATAGATTGATTTCTGTTGTCATCCTTCGTTTTTGAGTATATAAGTAGCATGGCAGAGATATGAAAATGTAACGTTATGCTTTTTCCCCAAATTTTCCTCAGCCCCAAAAAGGGCGGTTTTGGGGGGATGTTTGGTATGCTGAAGGGATTGGTTGGTTCTAAGTGCCTGAGCCAGGAGGACATGGAGCCAGTGCTGGACAAGATGAGAGACCACCTCATCGGTATGCAGACTCCTCTGTGCCCTCATTAAAGATCCCATTCTGAGAGGAACAACAGTCACACAACCATCCAAGAGAAGTCTTCCATTGAGAAGTCTCCTTTTGACCAACAAATGGTTGGTTTAGAAGAAGGTTAAGACAACCGATTCTAGCCCATTGAAACAGAGCGAACCGTGCCAAACATCTCCAAACATCTAAATGATCTTGACATGTCAGAAGAGCATTGTGTTTTCTGTAAGAGCTTGGCCTTTTGAATTGGGCAATGTGACTCTTGTTCTTCAATGAACTATAAGAAATCTATATTTTTACATGGAGACGATATGAACGTCTATGATTTGGAGGATTTACAGTCATGTGAAAAATTAGGATACCCCATGAAATATTATTTGTTATTTCGATATTTGATCTTCTTTCAAACAATATATAGATACAGGTGATGTAAGTGAATCAAAAACTAGAATATTTAATCATGCTATTATTTATTTAACTAAAGATTTACAAAGCCAAGTTGTTATTTACATGGCTGAATGGTATGTCATTCAAAATTTCTTTAGAAAGATGCTGATCATAAACATGTATATCAGCAAAGCATGTCCCCTGCTACTTTAAAAGTATATTTTCTAATGTGTGTAATATGTCAATTTGATTTATTAGTTATATTTAAATAGTCCCTCCTCCAAAGACTATTCTCTAGATTCATTTTAAACTACCCCCTGTAAGCAGGTTTTTTTTTTTCTGTCTTGATTTTGTATGAAATTACTAATTCATGGAATGTACTCATACTGTCTTAAACATTTGTTTACAGCTAAGAATGTAGCAGCTGAAATTGCTTCCCAGCTCTGTGACTCTGTAGCCAAAAAACTGGAAGGAAAGGTTATGGGCACCTTCACCAGTGAGTAGTGTCTACACAGCCACTTTGATCAGAAAAGACTTGCATTAACATTATAATGTGCTTACCTGAAGAGATTGTTTTCCTACCCAAATAATCACCATGGTGCACAGCATTTCAGAGTAATGGCTTCCTCTGTTCCCCACGTTCCAGCTGTGGCCTCAACTGTGAAGGGGGCCTTGCAGGACTCCCTGGTTCAGATCCTGCAGCCCAAGCGGCGCGTGGACATCCTGAGAGACGTTCTTGAAGCTCGGAGCCAGCGCAGGCCCTTCGTAATCACCTTCTGTGGAGTCAATGGGGTTGGCAAGTCTACTAACTTGGCCAAGGTGAGATCTGACACCAGTGTTAACGGCTGTTCTTACTTAGCTGAAAACCTTTCTTTCAGCTGGGATTTTTAAACTGTGTTTTATGCATTAAACCTAATGAGAGCATGGTGGGAAATTCTCAGGTTATACCTGTACTTGATAAATGGGAAACCTAAAACCTAATCTGTTGTTTATGGACTAGAAGTGGAATCATGCAAATTTTTGCGTGGTCCTCAAATCGAGATTCAAATCAAAATGTTATGGGAAGATGCGATTTATATTTACCTTTACTGAAATGAAAGAAATAGGAGTCAGGACTGCCAAAAAATAAGAACTAATTGTTCAGAAAATAGCTAGTCTTCTGCATGCTTTTTTAGCATTAAAATAAATTATTCCTAATAAAATATAATTACATGTAATGTTTTTATTGGAATGTTGTGAGCAGCCTCATCCTTCACTTGACCACCATTTGGCCAGCCTCATCCTTCTATTGACTACCGTTTAGCCAGCCTCATCCTTCTCTTGACCACCGTCTAGCCAGCCTCATCCTTCTCTTGACCACCATTTGGCCAGCCTCATCCTTCTATTGACTACCGTTTAGCCAGCCTCATCCTTCTCTTGACCACCGTTTGGCCAGCCTCATCCTTCACTTGACCACCGTTTGGCCAGCCTCATCCTTCTTTTGAGCACCGTTTGGCCAGCCTCATCATCCTCTTGACCACCGTTTGGCCAGCCTCATCCTTCTCTTGACCACCGTTTGGCCAGACTCATCCTTCTCTTGACCACCGTTTGGGCCAGCCTCATTCTTCTTTTGACCATAGTTTGGCCAGCTCATCCTTTTCTTGACCAGAAACCTAAATTATTTATAATATATATATATATATATATATATATTTATATTTATATATAATAAAGACATTCAGCGTCCATTATAAAAACACTACTTCCAGGTTACAAAAAAAAAAATCCAACATGCAACATTACAGTTAAATGTCAAATATCAGGATTTCAGTCAATTAAAATGATTATAAATAAGAATACTCTGGATTTGTTTTTTATATCCGTCTTTTGTCTTTGTGCAGATCTCCTTCTGGCTGATTGAGAACGGTGTCACCGTGCTGATAGCAGCTTGTGACACGTTTCGTGCAGGAGCCGTGGAACAGCTGCGTACCCACCAGCGCCGACTTAATTCCTTGCATCCCCCACAGGACCATGGGGGCCGACCTGTGGTGCAGCTCTATGAGAAGGGCTACGGGAAGGACGCCGCAGGCATTGCCATGGAGGCTATTGCCTATGGTAATCAATAGGGAGGGGCTAACCCAATGCTAACCAATAGGGGTGGGGCTAACCCTAATCCTATGGTAAACAGTAGGGTGGTGCTAACCCTATGGTAATCAATAGGGGTGGGGCTAACCCTAATCCTATGGTAAACAGTAGGGTGGTGCTAACCCTATGGTAATCAATAGGGGTGGGGCTAACCCTAACTCTAGTTAACAGTAGGTGTCTGGCTTACCCTAACTCTAGTTAACAGTAGGTGTGGGGCTAACCCTAACTCTATGGTTAACAGTAGGGGTGGGGTTAACCCTATGGTAAACAGTAGGTGTGGGGCTAACCCTAACTCTATGGTAATCTGTAGGGTGGTGCTAACCCTATGGTTAACAGTAGCGGTGGGGCTAACACTAAGTCTATGGTTAACAGTAGGGTTGGGGCTAACCCTAACTCTATGGTTAACAGTAGGGGTGGGGTTAACCCAATGGTTAACAGTAGGGGTGGGGCTAACAGTAGAGGTGGAGCTAACCCTAACTCTATGGTTAACAGTAGGGGTGGGGCTAACTCTAACTCTATGGTTAACAGTGGGGGTGGGGCTAACCCTAACTCTATGGTTAACAGTAGGGGTGGGGCTAACCCTAACTATATGGTTAACAGGGGTGGGAATGGCCTGGTACCTCACAATACAATATTATAACAATACTTACCACAATATTGTTTACTTTTCTATTTTGTAATAAATGTTTTTCCACTAAACCTCACAATGTAAAAACCGTAAACAACTGCTAAAATGTATTTGTGCTGATCGAAACATCTGTGGGGAAGTCTTTGACAAGAAACCTTTGAAACCTTTTTTGGTTGCAGTTTTTATGCAATTATTTATGCAAAAGTTGTTGGTTCTTTAAAATTATATGATTATATTTACCATTATATTAATGGTATTAGCCTATTTGGCATATTGTTTCTGATCATTTGTCCTCTTGTTTTATATATTCTCAGTAGCAGTTTTGTTGATAAAGTGTACTTATTTATACTTATGGATTGAATTACGTATTTCTGTGAGTCTTCTGTTATTAGAATATATACAACAGTAACTTGTGTGATTTGAACTTGCATCTAATGGAATTTGAAGCAGTGTCAGAAACAAATATGAATGCCATTAATGTATGTATTGCAAGGCACACAGAAATGACAACGCCTCAGATTCAGTATCATCAGAATCACTCAGTCCTTATTAAGAGAGAAAGAATGTGTTAGTGGATGAGGCAACTACATTATCCTAGCCCTTTTGTATGCCTTATCTCTCCGTCTTCATACAAATGTGGCAGTGTGTAGGAGGTGTTCACAAATGCTTTTTAATGGCTCATATAGTCTATAAACCCAAGTTAGATGTCCATTTAATCAAGGTATCCTCCCTGGTTTCCCCCTTCTCACTGTCCAGCCCGGAACCAGGCCTTCGATGTGGTGCTGGTGGACACTGCTGGACGGATGCAAGACAACGCCCCCCTGATGACGGCTCTGGCTAAGCTGATAGCGGTCAACATGCCTGATCTGGTTCTGTTTGTGGGGGAGGCTCTGGTGGGCAATGAGGCTGTGGACCAGTTGGTGAGAGCCCTTATACAACATAACACAACACTGTTTAATCTGCATCAAAAACGAAACACGGACCAATAGTTCTTATCCATTTCAGATACTTTATTTTGGATTAGGCTAAATGTTTAGCTGTACTTTTGGACATGGTCTATGTTATCTCGATATACTGTAAATGTTAAGATTGTCTTGCAGAAGGAAACCACCGTTTATCATTTTTGTTGATTCAGGTGTTTGTCTGAATTTATTATGAACAGAAACAAATGTTCAACTTAGTTGTCCCAATGTCTAATGTTGCAATTGATGTCAAACAAGTATGATGCTCTATTTTCAGGTGAAATTTAACCAGGCTTTGGCAGATCACTCAATGTCAGATAAACCTCGTCTCATTGACGGGATTGTTCTTACCAAGTTTGACACCATTGATGACAAGGTTTGTATGTCACTTACAGAAGTCAATTGTGAAAGTTAAAGGGTTATATAATTAGGAAGTGAAACTTATAAATGCTTTACTGTACTTCCCCATCTAAATGTGTCAGACCAGAATGATTTATGTATTGTGGTTGTAGATCTGACGAAAACCCCCCACCCCGTTTCAGGTTGGCGCTGCCATCTCAATGACCTACATCACAGGCCAGCCTATTGTGTTTGTGGGAACGGGGCAGACCTACAATGACCTGCGGAGCCTCAATGCCCGTGCTGTAGTGGGCGCTCTTATGAAAGCCTGAGGAAATGTAGCCTGCATCTTGATGTAGGAAAACCCCAACCAAACTCCCCGCTTTCAAACATCTGTTCTTGCCAACCTTATCAGAAGGCTGCCGTTCCAACCCTAATCATCCGTCTCACACACACACACACACACACACTTTCAGCTCCATCCAGGAAAGGAAATTGCGCTAAGAAGAAAGCATCATCTGTAAACGGTCTCGCCCAACTTCAAATGATTGAAAGAAAATACACAGACGCTCTCATCCAATCGAATAGAAAATAACTATTGGTCATTCACTTGACTTTGTTATTCGGTTTCAATTGACCCCCTTCAAAGGCCTAAAGGGCTGCTGGATCGGACAGATTTCAGCAGCCGCCCCATTCCAGAGGAAAGCTTAGTGACCGTAGTGCCTATCCCACACCCCACCAGTCTCCCCGAAGCATCCGTTTGCTGAGATGACATCTAAGAGCAGCAGTACACCCAGTAATTACCCTCCACTCTGTATTTCACTAGCTTTCTGGATGGACACCCCCTACAAGTTTGTGGTCAAGAGGTGTATATAGACTTTGGTACAAAAGATGATTTATTGAGAAAGGTTCTAGGATCCACATCTGTTACAGTCAGTGTGGACAACTGGAGCAATAGGAGGTCATTTGATTTCTCCCCATTTGTTATTCTGAAAACAAAAATACGAATCACTTCTCTCTCGCTTTAAATTTGCGGTAGTGCAATAACAAAATATAGTTATCGGGAATTGTCGTTTATGAGAATGTACAAATTTATAAATAAAGCTGCTATGATAGCCTGAAACAACTTTCTGTCTCATGTAACCTTTAGCCTATTATGTACTTGCGATTGTCAAATTACAAAGATAATGTATTGATAAGACTAAAAGATGATAGTGTAATCTG
Organism: Novumbra hubbsi; assembly: GCA_016801125.1. NCBI lineage: Eukaryota > Metazoa > Chordata > Actinopteri > Esociformes > Umbridae > Novumbra > Novumbra hubbsi. The sequence continues at coordinate 4,926 of JACXGK010002007.1, read as the reverse complement.
GATTACACAACAGTGCAAACTGCCACAACATGATCATATGTAGGAAAAAGGTACTCATGAAATAGGTGACTAGCATACATGATAGCAAATGTTTTCTTTATTTATTTTTTTTAAATAGCACTTATAAATACCTACAGATTTCACAACATGTTTTAAAAATACAAAAGCCTTATAAATTATGCACTTTTAAGCAAATGAGTGACACACTTTACAAAGATGCCTCAACTCAATGCAACACTACTCTGGTGCAGATCGAAACATTCTCTCAAAAGTATACTTTGTTGTATTGCCTCAAGTACACACTTAGTTTACTGGTTTCAAGTTTGCAAGAGTTCTGTTAATAGGTTTACACTTTCTCCACATTCTTTTATCCTAGTTTCATGCTCTATTTGAACCCACGCCTGCTTTGGGAACCCATGGACAGTCTGAAGCATGTTTCTCCCCAGTTATGTTGACTTGACTCACAGACTCTCAGTTCATTTCCAAATCAGGTTAATTTAGAAACCAGTTAGAGGCACTATTACACACATCTACCATCAATCTTTTTTAGATAAACCTTTCCAACATTCTATTCCAGAGGCAGGGATATATTTACTTTAAGTAGCCTGTTGCGTTGACAAATTATTGTATTGTTTGCTGGGCCTCTCCCTTTGTATTGAGAACTAAACAACACATTTTGAAAAGGAAAACACATTAGAGTATTGACTTAGGTCGCTTCTGGCACTTACATGCCTTAAGGAGTTGCAGTAGATCCAATGAAATCAGACCTGAGAAGAAGTAGACTGAACTCTAGGAACTGTGGATGAAAATAACTGGTACTCCAATCTGCTTTGTTCCTGTCAAGAATGGTATTCTGAGCAGAGAGAGAAGGAGAACTAGGTAAACATGTAAAGGCAAAGCAGATCGATAACTATATGCTGTGTGTGTTACGATGGTGTTATGGAAGAGTTACACATTCCAAATGGGGCTTTTGCTAATAAAATATCTGCATATAGTCTTCATAAAATGTATATATTTCTGAATGCATGCAATTGGGGAAAATGTATGTTGCATGCAAGCACTGTCAACAAAGAGAAGCACATCCTCCTCACCTTGAAAGAGGCTTTTCTCTGAATGAAAGCCATTCTGGATTACCTCTTCTTGGTGGGGAGATCCTATGAAACAGACAAATTAACAATAGCAAACAAAAACGTACTTGCCATTCATAATATAACACAGGCAAATGTGTAACTTGACTCACTAAGATACACCAGTGCTAGCATCACTACAAGACCTAAGCCCTAAATACATGATTCATTTACACTTCATTTGACAGGCAAGTGGTCGACTGTGGGGAAGGGATACAGTATGACTGGGTTAGAATTAACAAGATTCAACCCCAGCTGGCTGCATATAGATCATGTGTAGTTTAACATTGATAAAACTGTTGCCTTATTTATACAATATCAGGCCATAATCCTTAAACCAGATGCATTGCATTTTCATCTAAACAAATACATTTTTAGTAAAACCGAGTGCCTTTGATAAAATGGCAACACGTCTCCCATCCAGATTACAAGCGGTCCTTTATAACTTTAGTAGCCGTCATGGTTTCCCAACCTGATTAAAAACCTCTCCGGGCTTCTCCGTATAGAACCAGAACAGCATCAGACATGCTTCGGTAGACATATCTTAACATTGACTGTCCTGTGTCCAATTTGAGTTTCTGCAATACAGCAGTGCTTTAATCATGAACTGGTCACCATATAAATGAGGAGGGGAAAAGTCATACATGTTTTTCTTAATTTCCTGGTGAAATTGTTAAGTTACAGGAACAGGCTCTGAAAGGTGGACAAATGGTTCTGTGACCTTACCCCAGCCGTTAGCGACCGTGTCTCGGTTGCAGATCTCGTTGGCCAGCCTTTCAAAGTACTCGGGCAGGTCGGCATACTCGTTGCCGTAGGAGATGACCTTTATGCCCTTGTCAAGCATATTGTCCCGCAGCTTTTTAAACTCCCCCACATCCTCGCGGCGCACCAGCATGAAGTGCTCCAGGTCTGACTTGTGCTTGACCGCTTCCAGAAACAGAGCCTGGAAGGTGGTGTCATCCACCGTGCGCCCGCAGCCCAAGAAAACAAACGACTTGGTCTCGTACAGTTTCTGGATCTCCCTCTATCAAAGCAAAGCAGTTTCGGATTCCATTGAGACACGTGGTTACTCAAATCTATTACAGTGTGGTTTAGAAAGGCTCAATGCTCACCATGACCTCGGTGTTCCTCAGTACATTCTGGTAGCCGGCAGGGTGGAGTACAATGCCGCTGGGATTGGTGTACACACCGTGAATGTGCAGGACACTCAGACTCCTCTTCCCCTGAGCCCACTCCAGGACCTGAACAAACACAAGCACACTTCACAGTCCATCGCACCAAATCCGGTTCGCACTGGTTAGGAACTAAAATCAAATGGGTATTAGTCCTGATGGAGAAACACCATAAATACCACACCTGAATGGCAATACCACGGCTTCTGATGTCATTAGTCTCATGTGAGTCATTTAACCGTTTATTGCCAAATGTTGCGTGCATTTGTGTTTTTACGCACCTGCTAAATGGTCTGTGTTACAGGAATATAAAATAAGACCGTGAGATCTTTTTAACACTTCACACCACCTGGTGGTTGGTTGTTGTAAACTCCACACTAGAAACCATGAGCAGGTCTGCCACCCACTTACCATCAAATTATGCTTCTTTGGTATGTGGTTGACATTTGTTTTTTTCTGAATTGTAATCATTTGCCTATTACCGGGCATTAGCCTCCATCTGAACACCACCATGAAAGGACTAATTGGTGAAGGGCTGCAGAAATAGTTGTCCTTCTGGAAGATTCTCCTATCTCCACACTGGAACTCTGGAGCTTTGAGTGACTATCGGGATCTTGGTCACCTCTCCTTTCCCCCCATTAGTCAGTTTGGCTGGGCGGCCGGCTCTAGGAAGTGTTGGTGGTTCCAAACTTCTTCTATATTTAAGAAAGATAGTGTGTCTTGGGGACCTTTAATGCTGCAGCTATTTTTCCCCGAATCTGTGCTTGGAGACAATCCTTAAATGCTGTGGTTTCTTACATTTATTGTATTTCGTGTGCTGCTTATAAGTTCTTTAAGTTTCTAAGTTAAAATGCCCAAAATGCTTAATATCAGAATACCTTCAACACTCACCTACACCAAAAATAACTTGAATTTAATATTTAATTGAGTGAAAATTCATCAACAAAGTATTTAATTCCAAATCATGCATGTAATAATTACTGGCACCTCTAGACATTTTTTATTTTTTTCTGATTAAAATCTCACTGTGTTTTTTGATAATCCAAATCATTCATATGCAGGGAAACAAAAACAAGGTCAACATTGAATCTTCCAGAAGGTAGCCATCTGAATCATTCCCCCAACAATTGATCACTGACTATTGAAACAAGATTCTGCATTGGCCATCACTGTCCCGCTACCTAAATCCATTTGAAAAACTGTTGGGGTGAGCTGACAAAGGGAGTCCACAAGTGAGAACTAAGGATCAGGAAAGTTTCTGTATAAAGGAATGGTTTCAAATCCTTTCTTCCACCTCATTGAAAATTATAGGAGACAACTCAGAGCTGTTTTCTTGGCACGCATGGTGTACAAATTATTAAATGCAGAGGTGCAAATAATTGTGATACAATTATAATAAACAATATTTATTATTTTAATCTAAGCGCAAGCTGATAATCAACAATAATTGATTCCCCCACACAGTTATACACACAAACTACTTCATATTTGTTCCTAAATAGCACAGGGTTCCCTAAGGCTAGACTGGAGGTATTTTCCAAAAGAGCAACAAGCTGTTGTTACCTTCTTCTCATCTGTGAGGTCCAGGGACTCTAGCTTGGATCCCTGATGGGCTGCATAGATCTCCAGCAGGTTGTCAAAGTTGGTGGTGAGGACCAGTGCTCCACTCTCCATCAGATGTAGTACAGAGCGGAGAAGATGCTTCCCAGCATTCTCCATCTTACATTCCAGGTCATCAAACACCTCATACAGGCAGTCCTTGAAAAAGGTGGAACGCACATTGCCCGTTCTCTGTTTTGAAGGAAGGAGCAAATTGAATATGGGTTATGTGGGGTTTTCCTGTAGAAACAGCTCGAGGCATGGATTCTACAATGCATATACATTTTTTTAATAATAATGCAACAAAATATAGAAATGACACCATACTGCTAATCCACTGTCCTGGAGATCATTTAAAAAACATAACACAATGATTGTTCATGAAGGATGATAAAGAGTTAATGTTTCTAGTAAAATGTATTACAGGCTCTAATCAGACTGCAATCTCAAGATCAATTTCGTGTCTCGGGTTTTTCCCCTTGGCCTGTTTTGTGAACGCGCATTTTCAAGTACCCCATCGGGAGCGAAGTTCGCTTACTGAAATAAACTATAATGACAGCTAGTGACAAGTACGACAAACGTCCAATTTCTAGCTTGTATCCTACAGCACACACTTCGAAAACTGCAACGAAGCGAAAGAAGACTAGCTCTCTATTGATTGCACAGGGAGCTAAGCTAACATTAGCAAGGCTAAGAAGAACGTCTAAATGTCAGTTCACCTACACTCACGCAGTACACCAGTTCATGTATGCTGTTTGGCAGAAGCAGTGCTAAGTCCCACTGATGATCAGAATTGCTGGGAGCATCTACAGTATGCTGCTACTGATTGTGTGTTCTCTAAAAGAACATCTTTGCAATTACTCGCGGTCACAACAATGCCCGATAGAGAATGTTGTTCCTAATAATAATTTAAAAAATAGAATTACCTGTTTAAAAAAAGTTATGCTTCGAGAGTCATGCTTTGTCATTCATCATACACATTGCACAGCCAACTGCCTTGACTCCCCCTACGTAACCATGGTTTAGAC
>JACXGK010002006.1:37442-51663 GCA_016801125.1 Novumbra hubbsi | reverse complement strand
AAGAAGAATGGCCATGACCTTCTGACCCAGGGAGTGACAGACACGAGGGTGTGATACTTTACACATTTCTCCCACTCACACCTCACTCCACTCTGTTCCCACTCAAGCTGTTTCTGTCATTCTCTTTATCGCCTCGACTCCTTTCTCACGTTTCTTCCCTCTCAAGAGGGTGTGGAAGGGCTAAATCCATGTGAATATGCAAAGTTTCGACAGTACAGCATTGGGAAGTTCACTTCTCGTTTGTATTTCCCTGCACATTGAGCATGTGCGAGTTTCTGTGTCCAGCCGGATTGGAGATTCATCCAGTCAAAACAAACAAACAGCGAGTCCTCACAAAAACCCAGCCAAAATAAATATCATGGTTTTGGGGATTTTCAAGAAATGTAATCAATAATATAATCCTTTGGTTCACGAGTTGTTTAAAATCCGCGTCTACTAACATTGAGAAATAATGTATGAAAGTTATAAGCACATTTAGGACATTTTGGCTTCACTCAGCAAACATTTGGAAAATGTTTCAATTGTTGCAAACAACAAATAACATCTAACAATAGATAGACAAAAATATTTTTTTTACACGGATAATTTGGCTAAATATTTAAAATAATAAAACAACACTACCAACCACTACCAATCATCTTTTGCTAGTAACTTCCCAAGGGAACGAGATCTAAACCTTTACACATTCCTGTATTACACTACGCTTAACAGTACTACCAGCTGTGCAAACTTCAGGTGCTATTTTTAAGGTAATAGCAAACGCGTACAGCGACTGCTCGATACATATTAACAACGGAAATGAACGGATACTAATTGCAACTAATAACCCACTTCAAAAAGCCACTCACACTTGACCCAGGAGGAGATTGGTTAACCCTACTGTAACCAAGTGTGATGTAATCTAGTCACCTGGCTAGCAAGTAAGCAAATCACAGCTATATCCCTGAGCTGGAGCTAAGACAGTTATCTTAACTGTAATATATTTATCTGTCAAACATCAACAGTTTTTAAGGGCACTTCAAGCAACCAAAACCACTTAAATAATGGCAACTGGGCCTGCGCATACTTGATGCTATAAACACAATGGGATGGCAATTCCTAACCTTGGTGGAAGAATCACATTGTCACACAATACACATTGTATTCTTCATTCACTCCTTATTTTGGCGGATACTGGGACACAACCACAGAGATCCCGGTCAAATTTAAGGGAATAGCACTCCTCACATTCATCATAGCTAAAACCTGAATTATTCCGAACTCCTAAACGGCAATGGCAAAGGCCACGTCATGTCAAAACGCCATCTGCAGTAGGCCTATAACTAAGTGAGAACGGGCAATGTTACAGCATTTCTCCCCAGTCCGTGTCGGGTGAAGGAACATACCCCAAACCCATCTCCTTCCGCGATGACATGCGGAGTGTGTTTGGAACAGGAAGAGAAGGGGGGCGGTTCTCCGCTTGGCCGTTGGCATGTGAGAACAGTTTCCCTTTCAGGGAGAGAAAAGGGAACGAGTGGGGGGGGGGGGAGGGGACAACAACAACATTTATTCAGGAAGCGCTGTCTGCCCACTCAGGAAATTCCTGAGGATGAGAGTGGCTCCAGGGCCAGGAAATTTCCCCTCTGGAAGGCACTGGTTTCACACACACGGCCACATGCACACACAATTACTCACGGCATACAAGACACGCGTATAAACAGAGAGATGGATAAGTACGCGAAGCACACACCTACATACCACAACTTCGACATGCCTGTGCACAAAGACAGAGTCACACAGTCTCAATCACCCACACACACACACACACACAGTAGGAACCCAGCTGTGAGCAAAGCAAACACAATCTATTGAGAAAGATGTATGAAGAAGCGCAGCAGTCAGACGAGCTTCCGAGAAGCAGCTTTTTTTCTGGTCTCTGACCCAGCAAGAGATCGCTCGTGTTCAATAAGGGTGATTCCACAAGAGCAACCAGAGAGAGTAGAAAAGAAAATAAGTTACGTTTGTAAGGACGGATGTTGGACTTTTTTTGCATGTATATCCCAAGACATTGTGACATTTAATAAATTAGTAACTGGTGAAAGTGAGCAAATACCTGGTTGTAGAATGACACTGGCCCTCATTCATGAAACGTACGATAATTTCATCGACAGAGCCAGTATTCATCAATATAATATGTCATATCCTTACGATCGGAGGCCGTGTAAAACTATGTTAAAAAACTAAGATCATGTATAAGTAGCAGACAAGACAATCATTGACTAGTCAGAGGATGAATAAACCAGTGGAAACCCTAATGATGGCAGAGCTTGCTCTTCTAAAGGACCTCAGAGGCTCTGGGCTGAGATGCGAAAGAGTGTTCTGTTACTGCGTTGATTTTGTCATGAAGAAAGACGAATGGTTATTTATCAGTTTCAGGCTGTGATATATGCGTAAAGCTGTCAATTCATAGGTTGATGATGGACACACCCGCATTCATTATGGGTGTGTCATATGCAAATTAGGACAGGTACAGCGCATTCTTGCTTCCACAGCTTTATCCAATATAGCAGTCTTTGACATCTACGCTTATTACAAAGAGGTTTTTCGGGTCCATAAATCAAACTTGAAGATGTCTCTCCCAGCGTTTGAGTCTGAGATCTTTCATGAATGAGGTAACATCCTATTGTAAAAATATATAGTACGGGGAATAAAAGGAAGAGGGATATCATATAGAAAAGGAAGAGGGATATCATATAGAAAGCTACCATGGCCTCACTTCCTTAAAAATGTTAAACCCGAGAAAAAAAAAAAAAAGAACTAAAATCACTGAGACGTGGTCAGCCCAAGGTAACCTAGTATGCTCAATTGGTTGTCAGTGAATGGTGTGAATACCTTAGGTTTGAGTGAGCCTGCCTGACTCCTACACATTAGGATATTTTAGGCAAATTAAATTGAAGCTGAAATATTGCAAGACATTTTGGCAAAAAATAAAGTAATCCACTTTATCACAAGTGCCGACATCTAATGTAAACAGCGGAACCTCTGCGTGGTTTGCCTGTGCTCACTATCTTTTCCTCAGTTTCGCTGCTAATGATCTATAGCTCAGCAACAACGAGACCACTAACACACAGGAAATTGGAGTATTCAAGTTCAAATGTACCAATTCAAAGGGAAAAATATATAAAACGATGAACCCAAAACCCCACAGGTAGATTAAAACACGTCCACAACAGGGTGGTTTATTTCTAACTCTACCGGTTGGAAAGGAGAGCAGCATTCTTTGATTGCGAGGAGCAACTCTCCCTCTGATCTAATCCACTTCCTCCTCAGGAAATGGAGAAGGCGGATTTCTGCCCACACGGCAATTTCCTCTCTCCCTATTTCGCCTTTTTCCCCCTCTCTTCCTTCCCTTCTCCCGGGACAAATTGCCTTTGAATGTGGGGTTAATGGATAGTTTGTCTGTGCCAGTACATGTGCTGGTTGGAGCCAGCTGTGAGACACGTATGGAGGCAACAAAACGTGTCATAAGTTGTCTGAGGAAGATAAAGATACTTGATCATAGTCAGTAAGAGGTTTGTGTACAAAAGGCCCACAGGTTAAGCACAGTTTATATATTTGACAGTATGAGTGGACGACAGCACATGTGCAATGGAGGGACATCTTGCGTAATCCACAGATTCAAACAAAACGTTGACACAGACCAAACTCCCACAGTCCAGAAGACCACATCTACCACACCCAGATATTATAAATGGCCCTAACAGACAACCTCAGACAAAAGCCAACATGGACCTGTTGGTTGTTCTTCCTTTTTTATAACAACACAAAAGGAGAAGTGGAACTGGGGAATTTCCTCTGTACGGTCCATGTGCACAGGCACCACTGTTCATTTATTTTAGATATTAACTTTACCACAGCGTGTACATTTACTTACTTTAATATTTCAGGCATATATTTGTCAAATAAAAAAACACACCAATAGTCAGGTTAAAACATTCATAAAACCTTCCACAACAGAATGTGGACACTTTTTCTGATCACTTCAAAGACCAATCCCACTTTTTAGGCCCTAAAATACATACGTAAATACGGAAGGTGTCGGATATTGACCATTTCTCACACAGAAAAGACCAGCAACTCAACCCTAAAACCCAGTCTATATTCTGGCTGTGCTCCTGCCTGTGGTTTTATTGGCACAGACAGTGGCCGGTTGAGACCTGCTGGCAGCTTCAACCAGCTTCATGAGGTAGTCAAGTGGAATGCATTATAATTAACAGGTAGGCGCTGTTAAAGATTCATTTGTGGAGTTCAGTCAATATCGGGAAATGTCAAGAACTTTTGAAAGTTCAGTCGCAAACATCATGACGAAGTTCTCTTTCATGAGAAATGCCACAGGAAAGGAAGACAGAGTTACATATGCTGCAGAAGATACGTTTATTTAGGAGGTAGCCTTAGAAATCGGCAATTTACTGCACCTCAAAATGTAGCCCACATAAATGCTAGGCAACCTCCAGTCTCTTAACTTTTTATGAGACTGTATTATTCAGGCCTTTATGGTCAAAATACTGAAAAGAAGCTACTGTTGAAGAATTCCATTGAGAAGAATAGATTGCACCGTCCAAGAAACATGAGAAATGGAAATTAGACCAGTGGAAATCTGTCTTTTAATCTGATGAGTCCAAGATTTGTGGTTCCAACCACCATGTCTTTGTGAGATGCAGAGTGGGAGAATGGATGCTTGCTGCATGTGAGGTTTCCACTGTGATGTATGGAGGAGGTGTGATGATGTGGGGGTGCTTTACTGGTGACACTGTCTGTGAATCATTCAGAATTCAAGGCCTTCCTAACCAGCGTGGCTACCACAGTATTCTACAGAGACACGCCATCCCATCTACTCAGCGATTCTTAGGACTATCATTCGGTGAACAGGACAATGGCCCAAAAGACATCTTCTGGCTGAGTGATGGATGGTGCTGCATCAGAAGACCTACCCTCTAAAAGTACACAACCTCAACCCAATTGAAATGGTTTGGGATGAGTTGGATCGCTGAGTGAAGGAAAAGCAGCCAACAAGTGCTAAGCATATGTGGGTACTGTGTCAAGACTGTTGGAAAAGCACCTTGTGAACCGGGTGGAGAAAACGCAAAGAATGTGAAAAGTTGACGTTGAAGCAACTTTGAAGAATCTGCAATATTAATGTGTCTGGATTTGCTTAAAAATTTTCAGACACTCCACCATACGTGTTACTCCAAATGTGTCATGTCCTGGCTTTAAAGCCTTCATAATAATTCTACAACGTGTAAAATAGTAAAAACAGAAAAACCCTTGAATGAGTAGCTGTCCAAACAATTCACTGGTACAGTGCCTATCTGCCGATCAACTTCTCTCCACCTGCTTTCCTTCTCCCGCCCTCTCTCTCCCCCCCCCCCCCCCCCCCCCCCCCTCTCCCCCTCCCCCCCCCCCCCCCCCCCCCTCTCTCTCCTTCAGCTCTAGACGTTCCCCTGCTCAAGCCATCTCCTGTCCCCCTACTTCCTTTCATGCATTTATCCCCATTATATCCTCCTCCATTATACTTGCCTATTCTTCCGTGCGGCTCTCTATTGTGTCGTGTGCGGCCCTTCGGTGCCTGGAGGTGTTATTGTACCGTACGCTTGTGTGCTGCCGTATACCGGGGCTGTGTTGGCTGTCACTGTCCTGCTACGGTGCGTTCCACAGTGGTCTATTGTATAGGGTTCCAGAACAGTGACTCGGTTATGGTCCAGTGGAGACGTCTTGTGTGAGTCCCTGACCCAGGGTCCGCTTCGGCACGCCATGGGGGGGGCCAAAGAGGACATGTGAGCAGAACGGCCCGTCCGCCTGGTGCTAGCGATAGTGTGTGTTTGTGATAGTGTGTGTTTGTGATAGTGTGTGTTTGTGATAGTGTGTGTGTCAGGATTCCACCCTGACCTGTGCTTCACTGGTCCAACTGCACGGATTCATCAGAAACCTTGGTCGTGCTATTGGGTCCCTAATCTCACTCAGTTCCCCTGCGGGACCTTACAGTGTGTTTGTGATAGTGTGTGTGGACCGCTGGAGTCACGCAGTGTCAGTAGCCGGGGTACCCAATGGCTTTTCGATCGGTGTGTCTGTTTTACATGGGTGTGTGTGTGTTTGTGAGTGTGTGTGTGCGCGTGTGGGCGTGTGGGCGTGTGACTCACGCAGGTGCACGGGGAGCCTGGCAGGCTCGTCTTCCATTCGGCTGGCTGGCCTGGCTGCAGGAGCATGGACAGGGGAGGAAGTGGAGTTTGGCAGGGGACTGGCCGAGGAAGGACTGAATGAGCTTCTCTCCTGCTATGAATAGACGCACAGAGACACAGAGCATGCCTTAGATACAAACCTTCCCGAAAACCGTCCCTGAACCCAAACAGCCAGAGGATCGCCACGCCCGGAAAAACTACAACGTAACACCATTATACACTGTTCTTTAACTAAGTGACTATAATCATATCCTAGTTATCGAATCGTCATTATGAGAATGAAGATTGCACATATGCAAAGTCACAACACAGGTGGTGGGAATTACAAGTACTGCAAGTACGTTACATTACACAAAATGTAAACCCACAACAAGAAATTGCATGCACTTGCTGTAGCTGGTTTTGCTGAGTAGTTGACAATTTTTTTTTACTTTTGACAATTCATCTTCTACTGGATACCAACAGAAAGCAGGTGAGGTCATTTAGTGTTATCGCTAATTCAATCTTTTTGTTTGGTAAACAGCAGCATTGAATAATTAGAAATAGTAATGAATTCCACCAGTCAATCTAAGAATGCTAGTATTCAGATTCCTACTGTAACAGAAAACTCACTGTGGGAAATTTTGCAATAAGCTTTTAATCTCCTTTTATTATTCAGACATCTAAAAAAAAAAGTATTTCTTCAGTCTTTGAAAGGACTGAAGAAAACTGGACATTGGCAGAATGGTTTGGAATTCTTTGTTACTGGTCTATTAAGTAATTAATAGACCAGTAATTACCAGGCAGTACAAAACTCAATCCCACCAAAACAGGGTGACATTGCAGGTGATAAGTTTTAGAAATAGCTCATACATTGAAAGGGTATTATCATATACAGTGCCCTTTGTAATTATCGGCTATTTGCTCCAAAAGTAAAATGTTATATGGCAAAAATATAGATGATAAGATTTTATTTGACAACGTGTGTACATTGGATTCATATTTTGCCACTGGAACTGGCTCACTTGTCGTCATTATAGTTGCTGATGCAAAAAGTGTACATTAACAAACTGTCTCCGGCTCTGTATCTTTAAATGCACTTTGTGAGAACTGCTGATGTAAAAACCACAAAGGTTTTTCAGCACCAAATATTGACAAGTTCTTATTCAGCCAAGCCAATCCGTACATTTGAGTGGCAATTGAGCATCTCTTTAATGTGTTGAAGTCACTTAAAATCAGAAGGACTGGGCAGAGTGTCCCCAGATAAAATACCCAGGGTCTGGTGGGGTCAGTGGGTCGCAGAATGATACGCAACCAAATTCCCTACTTAGGAAATGTTAAGAATCTGTATCAAAACGCTCTGAAATAGGGGAACGGTCTTGTAACAGAAATGAGTCCTGTGTAGACCAGTTGGTAGAGCCGGCTACAGATACAGTACGGGTACAGTATGAAGTTGTTTGTGTGGCCACTGCTTCAAGTTGATCTAGATAGGACCGCCAGCTAAATGACTTCAATGTAAATGGTTTTATATCCAAATGGTGAAACCACCCACAAAAATAACCTAAAGTATGCAGTCATGTTGGATTTAAAATCCAGACTTTTTAAGTTCAGAGGCAAAAAAAATGCTTCACTGGCCTAATAATTCAAAGGAACTATTTCAAACTCAAACTAATGTTTTCAACTTAACTTTGTTTATGTATATAGGAGAATATAGCCAACAATAACAGACTATGGACTGCTTTCTAATTAAACAAAAAGGGGTTAAAGTACAGATATGGCTGAGATGAAGTTGTATTGGACTATGTTCCCTTACAGCACAGGGCCAAACCGGGAGGGAAGAACACCCTTTTTAAATGAAATCACAATCTCGGCTGCACAGATCAGTTGTCAATAAAATATGGGCCATCACCCAGAAACACATGTTTTGCTTGTGGTAAGTAACATATATTTAATTAATACATTAATCCACCACAAAATAAATCCTACTGAGGAGTAAACTTCATTAATTAATGAATCACCCCCCCCCCAACATATTTTTTTCCCCTGAAATTGAGTGTGCAGTTTTTACGCTGAATCATTGAAATTCCTAGGGACCAACATTACAACAATCCCAAATAACACACAGCGGATGTACTAGTTGCTGCAGCTGAAAAATAAAACGAAACATCTCCCGGTCCTGATCCGGCTTTACACATAAACAGTATAATCCATCCGCAACCTCCTCCGTCACTGTCTGGTTTGGGTCTGCCACTGCAGGGGCAAACATATCGTGGGGTATTTAGAAAGGATCATTGGCCTGCCACCTGCCTACCATCAAGATCCTACATGACCCCCAGGGCAAGAAGGCGTGCAGGGAAGCAAACTTACCTTCCCCTCTCACAAACGGGGCAACACTCGACAATCATAACCCCAGAATAACCGCCACCTGGACAGTTTGTTTTCCAATTCTGCGGCCCTCAGGAACAAGGAGATTTGTCCCACACTGAAATGCTCTACATGTCCAACTCCAAAGTGGGGTCTAAATAACTGTACTCTAGCACTCCGTACAACCCTCTGCCTCTAAATATACTATGCTGACATTGTAAACATGTACATCAACTGTAAATCTGTGTGTATAAATACTCCTCTCGTCATTGTACGTTCCACACAAATGTATACAGATGTATGTAAACATTGTGGACTGTGTGTATTATGCATCTATAGGTTGTTTACAACTTGCTGTACCATTGCAGCCTACATAGTACATTAGCCTGCATGTAAATTAAATAAGTGACTCCGATTCTGATTTACACAACTTCTGCATCGAGTTAATTTTCGCCTGATGGCTTTGGATAAGGCATCACTCCGACCGTCAGGTTCCAAGATTACTGTAGTGAACTTTCACCTGATGCAAAACACGCCTATCGTGGCCAGCCGGACAATACACTAATTGAGAGTGTGAGTATTTAGAGGGGCATATAACCCACCCTAAATAAACAATATGATTTCACAATATCTTTATAGGCTTATTATCTTATACATGCCAACAATATCAAAATACCTTCCTTATCTTGTCACCTGAAATATGAGACCCAACTTCAGACAGTTGATGTAATGCAATAACATGATAATACCATTCACGTTTTACCGTATGCACTGCAACTGTTTGAAATATGAGGCCTAAAAAGAAGTACCTGTATAGTAATAGTATGTATATTATAAATGGCTGTGTATGTAAATGCTGTAAAACATCAATCAAATGAAATGTGATGACCAATAAACATAATTTAAGATACAATAGTATTAATATGTCATTTTGGTGGTTTTCAAACAAGCCATACATGAAAACATAAGTCGTGAAAAACGTGTAGCTCAGGTGTGCTGCTAAAGTCGGTAAACTTGCGCGCAGCATGGAAAGACCAGCGCTGTAACAGAGAGGCGAAACGTTCCCTTCAGCAACAGATGATTACCAAAACAAACGTTGCGGTTGTCAAAAAAACGCGAATGAATGTCTTAAGCGAATCTCACCACATAACTATTTTAAAATACCTTGGTTGTTATCTGCAACGGGGAATCGGACATGTCTCGTTCAATTCAAGGAAGTTCTCCTCTTCCCACTTTCCTTTTCCCGTTCTCCTCTTTGAAATAAAGCAGAAAAAACACCCGCAACCCGACTCCCTGACTTTGGGAGGGTTATGAGCAGCGCAATTAAGAAGTTATCATAGACGCTCGAAAGTTCTTTGTTTTCGGTTGGTGCTACCATCTACATTTCGGCGACGCGTTGGTTAATTCTCTTCCTGGAAGACTGGACTAAAAGGCGGACATCTCCGCTGTGTTGCTCGGTGGTTTGGATGTGTAAACGACGAAATGACGTAAATTCCCACAACTGAGCCCAGCCCCCTTGTCGCACAACGTTTGGCTGCATCCTGGATAAAAAGGTGTCGCTTGCGTTTAATACCCTGATTGGCTCCCCGAGTCTTGTAGGCGTAAATCGTTTGGGAGGGAAGTCTCCCAATGGATCATTGCTAGAAAGAGACGCCTACGAGATCCAGGGGGCCAATGAGAAACATGTATTCTGGGGACACCCTTTGGTTTAGCCTGCAGACAGAATATTATTTCTTAAATGGAAGCTAAAATATGGATAATGACAATTACCCTTATGAATAACACCCACAACAAATCCTGTAAACACTCACAGCATGCAAATTGTCAGTACTCGTCTCATCCTGCCGTCTGCGCCCAAAGCGTGCTCACATTACACTGGTTTGCTCAAACTGCCAACTGTCTAGACCCCTCCCCATTCTGCGATTCCCAGATGTGTCATGGCGCTGTGGCTATAAGTGTCAATTTGTCTGAGGTACGGAGATATAGAGACTTTCCTCTAAATGTGCGCCCGTTGTTATCTAAGTCATTTGCTAACCATCGTATGACGATTCGTGGGGGATGACATATGTTTAGTTCCGGGTTTAGGAGCCCATCGGAACATGCGTACTAGAACTAAAGCCCAGACTGATGCCAGTTCATGAAAGAGCTGGGGTTGTAGCCAAAATAGACCCCTTCTAAAATCGTACCCCATCACCTGAACGTGAATACGATCTTTTTTTAACTGCTGCGACTTGCTTGCTTGTGGAGATGTTGGCCTTCTCTCCGTTGTCAGTTTAGCATAGTAGAAAACATTATTTTATTGTGACCAGCGTAGGGTAATGCAACTCCATTACTGGGTGATCTGCAGGCACTATACACCACCACTAGTTTTGATAGCCACAAACCTATATTCTACATATTCCACATGCACAAAATCAAACATTCCCTTGCTTTGGGGTCCCAATGTAAGGTTAGGTTTGCATTAACAGTGTGGTTAAGGTGAGTGTTACGTTTCTAGTTAGTTTTAAAATAATATGTAAAAGATGCATTCTGGGACTTTAGTGTATAACAGCTGGATCTGTAACATGTCGTATGTTGTAACATATATGTGCATAATCTATCAATAGAATCAATATCACGCCTCCCTTAACCATGAAATTCCAAGTTTGAAAGGGAGGGGTTGTGATGACATATGGGGCACTAATCAGCACATACATGGCATAGTACATAATGGCTATCCTACCCATACCAACTTTGTGATTTAAAAGTTTGTGTCCTGGTGTTTGTTCCTGATATATGGAACAAAGAGGTCACTCATCTTAACTATAAGGAATAATAAAAACATTTAAGGATGATGGTTACAACAAGACAATTACTATAGTTAGCAATGATATGTTAAAACATTCAAAATCTCATAGTTATTTGAGTGAGTTGCCTGTAGGCTTTGAATCGTTTTTTGGGTGGGATAAATATGACATCTGTTGGGCACAGTCGGTATTTCCTTTTAAAGGCAGTATACACTTATTTTACTGGAAGTAACTATTTACATTCCAATCATGCAAAGGCTATGTTTATACAGGTCAGCTCAATGCCTGTCTTTTTAGAACATCTGTGTTTATTTGTTTTTGCATCAGATTGAAATAAGATATTCTTCATTGTTTTGTGATTGAGCAAAGTAAATGTTGCCTTCCAATGACAGACCTATGCTGTTTTTTAAACATTTTACTTACATGATGTTGACCTTTGAATAATAAAATGTGATCGCTCTTACATAATGTTGACATTTGATTTGAATGATAAAATGGAAACGCTCTATTAGTTTAGGAGGAAAGTAAAGCAGGCTACAGTTTCGGTTTCATTTTACCAAAAATGATATAACCGTTTCCGCAGCAGAATATTTCGTTGTTGTATTTTCCTGTTGTTGTTGTTTTTGTTTTACAATGCCTGTTACGGATTCACTATAGATATCCACCTCTTTTAATAACTTTTTACATAAAATATGGAAAAGTCCAATTATAAACATTGAAAATAATTATTTTTGAACATAACATAGTTCACGTGTCAGAATATCATGTGAATGTATGCGTTAAGTTAAGAACAGCTTTATATATGTTTTGTATATACGCTAACAGGAAGTCACTTCACAGAAAGTCACATTCTGTCAAAGCTTGCAACCGTAATTAGCCAATGGGCTTGAGATACTGTTTTGTGGGGTTTTGGGTGGCCACGCCTTCTACATAAATATCAGCGCCAGGATAACGTAACCTACCAGAATGCATAGTGCCTATTGTAAAGTTATATGGAGGAGGGATAATGGTTTGGTTTGGGGCTGTGTTTTAGGGTGGGGGGGGGGGCTGTTCCAGCTTTATTGTGCCCCAGTGCAACCCCACTAAACACCTTTGGGAAGAATTTTGAACAGTTATTGCAAGCCAGGCCTTCATGTCCAACATGACCTGACCTCACAAATGCTCTTTTGGTTGAATGGGCACAAATTCCCACAGAAACATTCCAAAACCTTGTATAAAGCCTTTCCAGAAGAGTGGAAGCTGGTATAGCAGCAAATGGGGGCCAAATCCATATTAACGCCTATGGATTTAGTGTGGGATGTTCAACAACCTCATATAGGTGTGATGGTTGGGTGGCCACATACTGTTACAATATAGCAAATGTTCACCCAATGTTTTTTTGTCAGTAATAATGTCAGAAATAGTCAGGCACGGTCCTACATTGGGGCTGGGGGGGTATAGCCACCTGACAAATCTGAGTAGCCTCAGTTCAGCCCCCTCAAGCAGTTTTTTATTTTGAAGAAAAAACAAAACTTATAACACAGAAGTCATGAAAATGTACCCCCAAGTATTGGTGAATCTTCACCCCAGCCTACGGATAGAAAATAAAAAATCCTGGCCAGTGCCAGTAAATAATTAATAAATACAGTTTTATTAAACTTTTGTCCTGTTACGTAGGCGACTTTTATTTTGAAATATTCCAAAATTCAATGACCCTGAGGATCTTTTTATTATCGCTCATAATATTTATATTTTAATCAGGACATTTTCAGTTCCAGTCTACATACTGTATTAAAAAACATTGGGTATTTGAAAGCTTTTGCAATGTATTTGTTTAATTTGAACGCCGTAATTGGGTAGTGAGACAGTTTCGTTTTCGATTCTCCAGAAACAACGTCAGCCCAGCTGACACACCCAGTCCAGATTTCTTCGTGACATTTGCTTAAAGAATAGAAAAGTACATGTAAACGTTGGTTGTCAGCGCGTTAGAAATTATGGAATCAACCGTTACGAAACTTATTTGCGCCAATAATGGGTCAATGAATGCCAGTGAACTACAAATAAATTGTCACAATGGCCAGAACGTATCAGTGCAAAACGTGATTTTGAATCAAGCTAAGTTTTGTTTAGTTAATTTTAAAGGAGAGCGAATAGTTGTGGCTAAGACTGCAGTTCGACTTTGCAGGTCCCAAGATTGCCAAGGATGCAGCAATTTACATTTTTGTAAACGATTTCTCCTTGGAGAGTGCCCGTTTTTTCAGAGAAGGCATGTATACGAACTTCACTGCATTACAATGTTATTGTTTTTACAATTGGTTTGCTGATTTTAGTGTAGACCTTGTTAATAGTCAAAAGGCCTCGGAGGAACTTGTGGTACATATATGTATATGCTTTATAAACTATAGCTGACTTTTAGCCAACATTAGTTGTTATTCTGTAGTTACGCAACGCATTAGAACACGTCTTAGTTACAGGCTATTGTTGCTCTAAATTGCTTCTTTCGTTGCATTATGCCATACATTTATTTGCAAAAACATTTATACAATAACTAATTTGTATTTACTACAGAAAAGGATGTCGCTTTAGCCATGATTTCACCTCCGTGAAAAACAGAACAATCTTAAAAGAACATGGACTGGAGGAACTGGACAAGACGGAGCTGCGTATTCTGCTTCTTCAGAATGACAGCTTCCTCTTACCACCAGTAAGTATGTTACAGGTTCCCGGATTGGGAAGTGTATGATTTTTCCTGAAAGCAAAAGACAGGGTAAACGTTTTAATCCACTTCTTTTCAAAAGTTTGCTCCTTTGTTATATATTATAACAATTATCTCGATTTGCCATTATGGATATTTTGGACAAAAATTGTGAAGGACGTGAGATGGGGGGGGGGGGGGGG
>JACXGK010002006.1:20549-37342 GCA_016801125.1 Novumbra hubbsi | reverse complement strand
AGACTATGACTTTTTACATTGGAGCAGATGGCTCAACAAAGGTAGCAAGGACCTAACAAATGCTAGCAGACTTTATAATAGTCTTATTGCAATATATAAACATACCATTTCATAAATAGGTTTACGTTTCCGTACATGGATGTGCGGTGTGGGCTTGAAAAAGGGAAGGTGCAGGATCTTGTTGTTGTAACCAAAATAATATAATTATAATTATTTTTACAGCCTGTGAGCTCACCAACTGCCTTGTTTTAGACCTTCAACGGAGAAGCTAAAATTAAATGAACACAGAATAAAAAAACATATTTCTACAATATGTCTACACCATGTTTTATTGGTCTAGCATCTTATTAAGTGAATGGGAACTTTGGTTTAAAAAAATATGGTAAAAAAACAAGAATGTTTAGCGCAATTTTACAGCCCCATCAGCAGGTCTGTTATATAAACCAATACACTGTAAACCTATACACTGTCACTGATATCTAGGTATCATTCAGCTAGACATGGCGTCTGTGTATATCTGTCTCACGCATTGTTTTCTTCAAGAGTATAATGACCTCACCTGATTACAAGACTCATAAGGAGGGACCAGCCAACAAAGTGGAAAGCCCCACCCAGTGTATTGCCTTTTCATAGTTTAAGCCATCAATGTCAATGTCAATTGCTCAAACACATTACATCAGTCCCCATTACATTTAACAATCGTGAGGTATTGGATTACGCTTTTTTTACTCCACAATTGTGCCATGTTCCCAAGATACTGTTATTTTGTGTGTGTGTGAGCGCGTGCCTGTTTGTGTGTGCAAGCGTTTGACTGCATTCAATTGTTAGTGTGTGCAATCCTCCTACAAGCATGTTCCTTCTGCTAGGTGTGCCACAACTACAACAATGGCACAGAATATTATGGGAATTGTGTCGACGGAGAGGCTTGCAAGAGACTCCATATCTGTGAGAATTTTCTCAGAAGCAGCTGCGACTGTTCCAAATGTCACGACTTCTACGAACCCCATCCATTCAAAACACTGCAAGACAGAGGGGTGCCCAATGAGCTCATTGGCTCCCTGAAGTCTGTGTACATGAACATTAAATGGTTGCAAAGCCATACCAAGCAAAGAAACCAGCAAGTCCCAAGAGGTAAGGATATTTGGCAATCGCTAATACCAAGTAACCAATCTCACGGCATTCCTGAGAGTAGTCATTGTAATACCAACTTGTCATGAAACAGGTAATTTTCACTTACGCACTCAATATAGCACACATTGAATTATTACTTTAAGTTGAAATGCTATATTTAGAACCTGATCCTAGTTTCCAAATATCTTGTAGGTGGTCATGACGTAGCCGGGTTTCCTAAATTCAGGGGTGGATGTCACCAAGAGCCGGTCCCAGACACAAGCCAGGTGTCCAACAGATCTGGTCAAGGTAACGGCAATGCTGCGTATAGTACAGTGGTGAAATGATTAGCTTCAATGTGTGTGTTTGAATAGGGTTTTCTTTCGAAGGACGTATGAAGGGGACGTTTACTCAGTTTTACATGACGTGTTATCAATGACCTAACAAAATGTCATGTCTTCATCCAGAACAACTTAGTATAAGCTGGTGCTAAAGGTCCAATGATGATAAACATTAAACCCATACACACAAAATACTAGAATGCTGTTCATATTTGCATGGTAAATAACATTTGGGTTTCTCTTTTTCAGATAAAACAGATATATGTATGTACTTCATCAAGGGCAGTTGCAAACACGGTGGTAAGAAAGCTTTTTTGGAAGGCATACTATTTTAAATAACCAATAGTTAGGTAAAACATAACACTTCATCATCTTATGTATTTTTACATTAGATAAGTGCTTTAAAGTCCACTCTACAATGCCCTACCAATGGGAAGAGAGGGTTGGACATAACTGGACAGCTCTTAAAGATAACGAGACGATTGAGAAGGACTACTGCAACCCTGCAAAGACATACAGGTGTGCTCTTTGTTAAAGATTTTATTTTTTATTCATTTATAAAATTGGGGTGTTTCTTTTGTGTCCCTGTTGTCTGATCACCATTTGAAGTGTTCGCCCTGAAAAAAAAAATATTCTTGCCAGTGTTGTTCTGCCCATTTCTAAATCACTCTAATGTCAGATACAGCTAGTTTTTAGAGATTTCTGGAGACCCCCAACTGAGAAACAATCACTGCTTCTGATGATCCCACAGTCCTCATTACAAGCAGAGCTAGACATTGCTATGGATTCTGGACATTGCAGTTTGCTTAAAAAAGGTGTAGATGACCAGTGAAAGAAAGAAACGGAACAGAAATGTTTGTATTGCGTAAGGAATTCACAATTCTGTGGACGCAGATGATGTGTTAATACCATGTTAATGGACACGTAAATAAGTAATTAGCAATGACAAAAGCAAAAATGCCTTACATTTCTGGTAAGTGTAATCTACAGTTTGCCGTCTAGGATTGGTCATTATTTATTTTTCTTTCTGTTTAGTCGGAGTGTCCAGCCTGTGTGTTTCGATACAATGACCTGCGGCTTAAACAAAGCCAGACGTCTATCCACTGTCTCCTCTGTGCTTCAACCTACCTTCATCTTCACTACGAAGTGGACCTGGTTTTGGGAGAATGAGTTCGGAATGTGGATCCCATATGCATCAGCTGTGAGTGACAAATAGTAAAAATGTACTCCGGAGTAGTTCTGTAATTTCTGCTAGTAGTTGTAAAAGGGTTGCTCATGAGCCAAACCCCTTTTTTGGGTACTGTGCATTTCCAATTGTATAGTACATTACTCATGTTGTATGATATTTTGTGGCCTGATATGTCTGTGTAATTTGTAAGATATTTTAAGAATTTGTTTTGTTAGATATTATACCAATTCGGTGTGCTGATTATCCAGGAAAGAATTTTGAAGTAGTGGAAATATCCGGAATTCCAGTGAGTCCTCAAATCTAAACCAGTTTAATCATTTGTCTTGCCATTAAGAATGATGGACACAGTTCAGCCTCTGTCACCAGTGAAGACCTGGAGCAGAGGTTCCTGGAAGATAACAAGGCATCAGTGGAGTTCAACGCAGGATCACAGACCTACAAACTTAGTTTCTCAGGTGCACAGATATGATATAATCCAAGAAATAACATGTGCAAACTAGCTTAATTAAATGCAATGTAATTATGTGTCTAATTAAGTAAATATGGTTTTGCTGCAGTAAAAGTACATTTTCCTTGGAAAGAGGTCTCACCTGTGTAACCGTGCAATGATAGCGTCGCTAGTGTATGCCTAACAACATATGCAGACATGTATTACCAATACCACTTATTAAGGATACATGTATATTCTAAGAAACATTACACAGCAAAGTGATTTATTCTGTGTTTAATGGTGTATATGGGAAAATACTACTATAGCTGTGGACCAAAAAGTTTGCTTGAGGCCCCTACACTTGACTTTGCTTATTTTATTGCATTTTACAAATACACACAAACACAGCTGAGCAGGTTTAGATGGGCAATTATGTCTGACGATGTATGAATTCTTAGCTACTCAAGGCAGAAGATGTACAATTATAACGACGGCTCCAAGGTGCCTTATCAATAGTCACCCTGAGACCCAACGCTTTTTCCAGTTCTGTATTATAACTAACTCTAGGGTTACAATAGCTCTACTCCATTTCAGATATGATTCAAACAAACCAGCAGTATGGCACCAAGAAGGTTGTAAGAAGACGGCCTGAGTTTGTCTCTTCAAGTGATGCACAAACTATCAAAACCAGGTGATATAAATATGTTTGTGTTTTCATATAAAATCAACTAGCTTTTGATATGATTCCTGAGCGTAGTTCACTCCAAGACTAGACGGTAAAACATTATTTGTGTACTTCGTTGGACTACCAAATCATTTTTTTTATTGGTGTTGGCATTTTAGCAAAAAAGCTCCCTACAATCGCCCAAATTTCCGGGCTTTACCAGAACACTGGGACAAGGCACAGATTCCTGATACAGGGTACAAGGTACAGACATTTTATGTGTCAATCTAATCTGCAACTACATGGTTAGGTTTAGGTTTTATAATGAATATGTTCCTCTGTCTCTCATCTCTATCAGAATGTCAACCTTCCGAGCATGTCTGTGGAGTTTATAAACATTAAACAGCTTTTCCTTAACACAATGAGAGGCTTCAAGATCCACCAAATCGAACGGATTCAGAACAAAACACTTTGGGAGGTTTTTCAGTGGTACGTTCTCTAAGATTTCATACATTTTCAGCTAAGTGCTGGTCTCTAGAGGAGGGGTGCAACCTTGGCCATCTTAAAGTCAGACGGGACATAGCCAGAGGTCCGGGACTTACCTTGATGACAGAAGTTAGGATTGGGAGAAGAGCTCCGGTGTTGGGCAGGAGCAGGTGATGCCTTTCCACTCATCAGTTGTACTGTCTATGGCAACAGATTACAAAAACCGGTTCCACTCACATCAGCTAAAAACAAGAAGCAAACACTGGACAATTAAGGAGTGCCTGGTCAAACAAACCCTGGTCCACTGAGGCTTTTGTGGTGCCAACACAGCGTCCAGAGAACAGATAGCTATACTAGTTCATTTAGATCCTTCAAATAGTGCTTTGAACTCATGTCTGCGATGTTGTCCATTTTATTTTTGTGGTTGCTAGGCAAATGGATCTCATGAAGAGGAACAACAAAGGGCGGAATGTGACGGAGAAACAGCTTTTTCACGGCACGGACTCCAAATACCTTGATGCTATATGTCTTAACAACTTTGACTGGCGGATCTGTGGTCTTAACGGAACATCCTATGGCAAAGGTGAGCCGTCTTCTGCGATTATTCAGATGATTGATTACAAGCTAGATTTCATATATTGTCCTATAACAAATATACTGCGGGTTTTTTTTTTTTTTTTATACAATCACCTCAAAAAGTATCCTTTAAATGGTAAAGATCTGCTCCACCTGATTCACATTTCCAAGAAGATAGGATGTCGTGGTAATATAATAATGATAACATGTCTTGACTGCGTTTGTTTTTTCATATCAAAGTTAATACTTGGTGGAAGAGTCTTGGTTTCCTTGGCTTTCCTTTTCAGCAATATACTACACAACTTTGCACCGGTTATGGCAACACGTATATATATATGTTTCAATAAGTCTAATAAGTAATTTAGTTGGAAATCATTGAGGGCAATGCATTGATGCAATAAGTATATAACATCTCAATATCTGAAACCGGTCCGGATTGAGACACAACCACTCAGGTATACTTGATACCTCTTCTAAACACATTCTGGCCATCTCAGTCTCAGAACCTGCGGTCAAAATGCACAAACCTAACGTGCCAATGTATGTAAAAATAAGTCCAGTGGGTGTACTTACATTTTCCTCTTCTATTGCAACTGTACATAACTGAACTCTCCTGGATCCATCCAACTGCAGGTAGTTATTTCGCCAGGGATGCAAAGTACTCCCACAGCTACACTGGCCAATCAGACAGGAGGGCCATGTTTGTCTGCCGTGTGCTGGCTGGGAATTACACCAAAGGACACTCCAGTTACCTCCGGCCCCCCTCAAAAGATGGAGGGGATACCATCTTCTACGACAGCTGTGTGGATGATGTCAGCGACCCCTCCATCTTTGTGGTATTTGAGAGGCACCAGGTGTACCCAGAGTACCTCATCCATTACAGTGAAGTAGCCTCATGGGCACCAGCCAACAATCCGTACACTCCTCCAGCGGCTGCATCCGCTCCACCACTCAGACCTGCACCTAGGCAAACACCAGCACCTAGGCCAACACCATCACCTTGGGCAACACCAGCACCTAGGGCAACACCAGCACCTAGGCCAACACCAGCACCTTGGGCAACACCAGCACCTAGGCCAACACCAGCTCCTGCCCCAGCACCTAAACCTGACAACTCCTGTGTCATAAGCTAAGGCGGACTGTTATGGAAAATTGTCCATTTAATCTTGGAATGGATATTTACTACAATCACTTTTATTGTGCGATCGACTTTATGGCATTGCATAGCTCTATTGACTGTAGAACTGCAACTGGGTACCCTTATAACGTGTTGCGGTTGAGTAATTTCTAAGCTTTATATATGGTGATACTGTACATTTACAGAATCTCTTCATGTGCATCTGTTTAATGTTTGTCAGTCATGGGTGTTGTTTATTCGGTGCATTTCTGAAGCTTAAACTGCATATTCTCTATTTCAAGAATTAAATGAAGTTTTAAAAATGGTGATGTTCAAACCTTCTTGCAAAAATGATCCTACAAATGTGAGTTCCTATATACAACAGTGCTCTTCTACCATTATACTAAAAATATTTGGAAGCTACATCCATCAATACATTTCCGTATTCTGTCAAACGTTTTTTGGCTTGAGTAAAGCACAATCTGTACTGGAACATTTCTGTGGCAGAATCACCTTTATTCACCAGCTAAGCATATTTACACATATCCAAAACATTACTTGGTTGAATGGTGCTGCAAGAAAACTTAAGCCAGTATACACAAAGTCAACTTAATGCTGACAGACTTAGTTTAAAATGGATGGGGGGCATGTAATATGAACGGATATGAGAATATTCAAAATACAATAATTTACAGAAGACCTATTAGGTACATATTTGATGGTTTTGGTTGTACGAAAATGCAGCTCTTTACTTAAATATGCAGCCCGGGACGTTTATGAATAACAGTTTTTTAAAACCTCCCATTAGCACTATGAAAGAAAGAAAAACTTCTATGATGGGCTATCAACAAGGTAGTGCAACAAAAAAAAACTGTTTTCAAACTAGTCAGTTCAGATGGTGTTACGAAACCTAAAGGAAGAATAAAAATACGTTGTTGATAGCTAGGCGCAACGTCAAACCACCGGATTGTAAACACGAGAAAAGTGTTTTTGGCTAGGCCTAGCGAAGTTCCATGTAATTCACTTCTCTTCGCTACGTAGCCCTAATGTACTTGGATGCGCAATATATTTCCCTCAGAAACATATTATTTTCATAAAAAAAGTAATTTGCGTTTCCAAGTAGAACAAAATCCAACATTATTCTTTCTAAAAGTAATTTGAATGTCCCAAAATGTTTCATGTATAGGTCGACCCCTTACATTTATTCAAATTCATTAACTTTTGATGTGCGTTTGGTGAGGACAAACCAAGTTCATTTGAGAGCAGAGATAAAAAAAGATCAACGATTCTGTTTTGCTGCATGAAGACACATTCAGCCTTATAAATATTTGCGTCCAATTTGGATGGACTACTTAGTTTCATTTTTACCTAAGGCTTGACAGAAATCGAAAGTGAATGTAAAGTTGCCATAAAGCCATTAATTTCAAGTTTTGGAAGTCTGTGGATATTTAATGAAAGTAAGTGAAGTCAATTTGCTTGAAATCCGTATATTATATGCAGTGAGTGTTTCAGTCTCAACACGAATGCACCCAGTGTTGCCAACATGTGTGGTTGCACATTTGGCGTCAGGCTTTACAATAGTTACTTTACAATATGTTTGTATTTCACTCACAGGACTTCTTAAATCAGTATTGATGTACTAACAGAACAGCACTGATGGCAGAACGCTATTTTCTATGGTTCAGCGGGAAGAGTCTATTTTTCAGGAGTAGGACACAAGGTAAGCCACAATGAATTAAACCAACGGGCTCGTTATTTAATTTTTTGTTTACCTGACTTATTTAATACACAAACTAAAACTGAACCCTGGCCGCTACAGGATCATAAGTAATATTACTCTGCTATAGCTACTGAAAGTTAATAAAACCAGTAGAACTGTGCTTATACAAATAGTGACCAAATATATGATCTGACCATCTATGGCCTAAAATAACAACAACTTTATTTTTTTAATTTAGCTATGGAGCATTTTGAAAACTGTAATTTAATCGATGTAATTGGTTAGAGGTCCACACCTGCCTTTTTAAAATGCTCTGGCCTGAAAGCCTTTATCCATTCTTCAAATTGTAATTCTTTAATTAAAATGTTCAAAAACATGTTGTGTCTAAACCAACAGCATGCACAATACAAAATCTTCAGATGACCTCAAAAAAGGTCTAAGAAACAGTAGATATTGAAAAAGTTTCCTAGTTGAATTTAATCTAAAACTATGATTTTCAAGAAATTATCAAAGTTTGTTCAAAATTTTAAACCGAACTACAGTCGCATTTGCAAAGTGGGTGATTTATGATTTTTTTGTCAATCTTCTGATTTATCTGATTTTAATGAAATGTTGTTGAAAGCCCACCATCATTGTCCATAGGCCTGATGAATTATGGCTTATCTTGCTGTGTGAATGCACTGCTGCAGTCCTTCTCCGCTACCTGGGAAATAGTAGACCTACTAGTCAGGTAAGCAGACGGCTGGTTACAATCCTTTGCTGCTAGTAATTAATATGCAACATTAAGGCATTAGTGAAGCAACCGGCTGCTTCTGGAAACGCATTGAGCGCTGGGAACGTTATGTTCTTAGGTGGAATCCAGTTGACAAGGAAAATGAAAGTGTCCCTCTGCAGCTAAAAAAGGTTTTACTAGCCATGCAGAGTGACCAAATGCGTGCAACTTGTCATCAGGACTTCCTACACTGCCTGAACAGACATTACATCAGCCGTACGTAATGTTATTTTTACCTGCCATTGAAACGCCATTGGTGATTGTCGTACACAGGTAAAATACACAATTTTCTTAGCTTGACAGATATGTGTGGATGTGTGCAATGAACCCTTGTGTGTCAAAGGGTGTGTGTGTGTTTGCTGTGTATTACAAAACAAAGAAACGTATCAAAAAGGATCTATGTTTTATTCAAAGTTGACACCTTTTGCCTTGATGACAGCTTTGCACACTCTTTGCGTTCTCTCCACTAGCTTTACGAGGTAGTCACCAAAGTGTAAAACAATAGAAATACCCTGGATTTACTAGTTTGTGGGGCCTTGTGACGGTGGTCCGGCAGTCTAAGTTGGATGTGTACCACTACAGCATGGGTGTACATCCAGCAAAACCTTCTAGAAAAAAAGTACCTTTGTCTTTCCGCAATGTCTCTAACCAATAAAGCATGACATGCCGGAAAATATATCTTAAAAGATTCTGTATGAAGTATACTATTGTTTTGAACTTTCACGGAGATACAAGTGTTTCTCAGGCCATGTTCAGCAGGATGCAGCTGAGGTGTTCCTCTCTATTCTAAACTTCATCCAACAGCAGATGAGTGACCACACCTCGGTATGCATGGCATTTACATGGCATTGTATTAAGTCAACTAAAACATAACAGGGTCTCCAACAATTTACAGTCTGGCTCTTTACGTTTTGGGAGATGATGAACGGTTTGTGGGCTGATGAGACATTTTCTCTGTGTTCTCTATTTCTAGGCCCAAGAGATACAGCGCCTGTACAAGGTGGATGTGGAGACGTACCTCCAGTGTACAGAATGTACACACATTTACTCTGGGACCAGCTATTTTCTCTGCCTCCCTCTAACCATAAGAGAGACACGGAACTCTTTGGTGAGGATTCGTTTTCTGGTCCAAGGACCGGTGTGTCATATTGCCCCGGTGAAAGCCTGAGGACATTGTTTAAGGCTAAAGGAGTCTCTATGTCTCACATATTCGGTTGTTTTTCAGGAGGACTGTGTCAGGTTCTTTTTTGAGCTTCAGGAGTTGAGGGGCGCGGATAAATGCTACTGTGAGAAGTGTGGAGACAATAAGTCATCCAAACACGTCAGTTCTTTTTTGCTAACTCAGCTTATGCTGTACCATCATTTTGTCGGTTGAGGTATTCCTCGTCACCGATAAACTATAATTCAACCCTTTTCACGCAGGGCTTCAAACTCATCTCTCTGCCCCCAGTCCTGTGTCTTCACCTGAAAAGATTCCGGAACTCCAGTGGTTCAACCAGGAAACTAGACTGCGAAGTAACTTTCCCAGAAACCCTGAACATTTCAGACATTCTGACAACAGAGGCCTTCTCAAAAAGTTATGTACACAAGGTAGGCATATGGAATACATATTTTAACTCACACATGGACTGACAGAAACAGGTCTTATCCCACAAAGATTGACTGAGATCAAATTGTATTTGTTCCTTCTTTCAGAGTGACAGCCAGTACAATTTGTATGCAGTCATAGTGCACTCTGGTAATGCCGTATTTGGACACTACACAGCTTACGTCCGTCACAGGGAGGATACGAGCTGGTGCTACGCGGACGATCGTCATGTAAAACAGGTGAGACAAGAAGAAAATGTCATCATCATTCAGCGTGTTTGTAAAACATACCACATAGTCATGGCCAAAAGTATTGCCTTGTGCTTTCTTCAAATAACTCATAAAGTGTAGTAAGAATTGATCGAATTATTTGCCATACATATTTAACTGTTAATATACAACCATTGTTTTTGAATCAGAACTGAATGAAATAATTGCATTGATGCAATTCCTTTATTCGTGGATGAGCTTCCAGACAGTTTGGTCCACTGTTCTTTTGCAAACTACTCCAGTTCTCCAAAGATTTGTATGTTGCTTTACAACTGCTCTATTAAAGTCTCTCCATAGGTTTTCTATTGGATTTAGATATGGGCTCATTTCTATCTACTTCAGAACAGTCAAGCATTTTGTCTAAAACCATTTCTTGGGGTCATTTTAGGTGTGTAGGGCAAGTCTGGACTGATAAAAAAAAACGTCTCTGGCATTTGGGCCGAAAAATAAAGGCTTCATTTTGTGTTCCGTAAACATAGAGATGGTGTGACCAAAAGCTCTGTCTTTTGGGTTTTCTGTCCACAGGATGTTTTCCAAGATGGATTGTGGTATATTCAGGTGTCTTGGTAAATTGCAGTCTGGCCTTCCTTTGTCTGTCTCAGCAGTGGGCCACCTTCCATATAACACTTGAGTTGAGTTGGCAACAGATGGTGCAAGTTGGAACTGTTCTTCCTCTGGATCTTTGTAGCAGTTGTCTGAGGCTTTCCCCGCCATTTGAATAAGTCTTTGTTACAATCTTTCATCAAGTTTTCACTTGCGGCCTCGTCCTAAATAACTGTACATACAGTGGAAACAGGAACATTAAGGTCTCTGGAGATGGATTTGTAGCCTTAGGATTGTCCATTCTACATTCTCTATCCAGACAGGATGAGTGAGCAATTTTCATTTTGCAGACACCTGCAACTCACCACTCAGTGATACATTTGACGGTAAAAAAGAATCTTGGTTTGAAATCAAATTATTGCTAACTACTTTATTTTAGGTGTCAATAACATAGTCATTTTTAAAATGTCAGCAACAATATGCCATTTCTTTTTATTTTTTTGAGGAATAAGCTAAGAATTAGCAAATTATTAAGAGTTTTTATTGAACTGCAAACCAAAGAAATACATATGTGGATACTGATTGATTATAACAGTGTTTTGCGAGAAAATGTGCATTATTAAGTGCAAGAGTGACATTACTTTTGGCCGCAGCTGTACATGCTTATTTTGTATTGAAGTAGCATAACATTTGCACCAACACAGGTTTGCTGGGAGGAAGTACAGAAGGCTTATGGAGGAAGTCAAAGGTACAGATCTGTTATAACATTTTTAATTACTTCACTTAATAATTGCGGTAGCTTTAAGTGTACAATTCCAGTGGTAAACTGTACCAGTTGACGGTATCTTAGGTATCTTTTCTTGGCAGGAATGGTACAGCGTATATGCTGCTCTACAGACAAAAACCATGGACAGACAATCAGGCTAATAGAGCCGAATGAACGAAGATCACAGACTGGAAACCATAGTCAAGGACCTAACACAGTGGAACCACACTGCTGGTTGAATTAACTGTTGAAGGGGAAATTATCTTCATGGAGCAAGTCCATTTATATTGCTGATTTAAATAGTTTATTAATAGTATATGAGTTATTGAGTATTTCTGGTGTGGTGTGTATGTCTTTTTTAGATCCTTTTTATCTTGCATAGTTTATATTGCAAGTATTATTATATTGCATAGGTTGCTCAGATTAGCAAAAAGGGGGAGACAAAGACACGTCCCCCCGTCACTACTATCTTCATTTGCAGGGTCGGTCAATGTTAGAATGTACTTAGCCTTAAATAGATATAGCATTTTATTTCATCGGTTGGGTACCATAGAATACTTTGTTGCTTCCTTTTGTCTTGTCATGGAGGACTATTTGGTCCATTGCTTCAGAACAATGTACATGCTATGACTGTTAACTGTGTTTCTTTTATTCAGTGTCTCAGGACACTAAATTACAAAAAATAAAATATTATGGGTAAAAAAGCACTTGCAATGCTTTTTGGGGATTATTATTCTAATACGCTCCATCCTGAACAAGATCACATTTCAATGAGAACTTTTGGAAAGTATTATTTTCAAATAGCAAATACAAACCTCCAAAGAAGGGATAGGGAGAGATCCAGTTGGAGACTTCATCTCCCAGGCACCTCATCTCTCAGACACCTCTATACTGCCACCTACAGGCACCTCATCTCTCAGACACTTCTATACTGCCACCTGCTGGCACCTCATCTCTCAGACCCCTCTATACTGCCACCTAAAGGCACCTCATCTCTCAGACACTTCTATACTGCCACCTGCTGGCACCTCATCTCTCAGACACCTCTATACTGCCACCTACTGGCACCTCATCTCAGACACCTCTATACTGCCACCTGCTGGCACCTCATCTTTCAGGTACTAGATGTGTTATACTTCTTCAATTCTTTTCATAACCTACCACTACAATTCCCCTTACCTGCCATGTTAGTTACCTATTCTCAAGAGATGTGTCTCAGCAGTTATAGAGTTGCCTGAGAGGTCGGATGCCTGAGAATTGTGTATTACTATTGCAGCACTACTTACACTTTGTGACTGCAGAAAGGTATTGGAGTGATTCAAAAGCTAACACGACTGTTGTCATACACAGTCCAAACTTCCATTATGTAGCACCCTAAAAAGGTCTTGAGAGGTGTACAACAGGAAAGAAGGGGATTGTCTTTTTGTCTGGATATATACAGAAACATTCTTTCCTTACAGAAAGAGTGTGAGTTTCACAGACGTTTTAAGAACATTAAAAGAGAGATTCAATAGATGAAGAGATACAAAAAGACAGGCCATTACATGAGACCTCCTGGTGCCGAGTGTGTAGGCAGTTTCTAGATGATAAAGCACTCCGTAACATCTTATTTACCAACCTTTGTTACCCAGTGCTGGTCGGCCAAGTATTAAGGTCCGCAACATTATTTCTGGGGAGCATAGTTGGTTGTTTTTAAGACACTCCTTTCTTGCAGTATCTTGGTGGAAACCACACCAAACACTCATTGTTCAAAAAGACCGCACTCACATCGAGTTGGAAGTCAAAAGTAGTGCAAATGCTGTGACTTGATTACAATAGTTTGAATATGATGTAACTGATTACACTAAATGTTCTTTATGTGCAACGGGGACCACACACATTATGAAACCACAGGGTTGGTGTGAAGAGTTTGCTGAGTTGAAGTTTTCTGTGCCTGGGGGAGAAACCTGCAAAAGGTCATTTATTTCGAGTATCAAACATGGATTGGAAACATGTGATTCACTTTATTTTGGAACAATTGCCACAACAGGTAGTCATGTCTGTTCCGATTGAAGTGAGCTTGGTCCACAGACTCTCAATACTAATATTGTGATTAAAAAATGTATTTAAAAACGTGTTCATTTCTATTCTATTGTGCTCTATGTTCTTCTTTCAAATTAACTGAGTGGTAATTTGCCTACCTTCTAATTTCTCTCACCAGACCACTAGATTGTGCAGTCAGAAATGTAGAGTGAAAGAAGCAGTATATTCTCCCCATACTGCCCATTCCTCCAAGGAACAACTACCCGTGGTAAAGGCCGTATGTCTGGGGAATATCGCACATAGGTAAAGCATACTGTTCCTACCACCTCAGGCAAGAGACTTTGGAGAATCGTTGCAATGGCCTCTGTGTGCATGCAGCCTGCTTTTCACAGACAAAGTAGAAATGTTTTCCACGAGGGCCATGCCTAGTCATCCCTGTACCATTTAGCAGCACAAACACAGCCTTCATTAGGTAAGACTATAAGACGCAGCCAGAAGCATAGACATTTGAATAGTGCGTAATTTGAAAAGACAAGTCATCAAGTGCACTACTTTTGCTAGCGTACCTGAAGCGTTATTCTTTTAAGATTCAAGTGTTGATGCGTGAGAGTGCTCTCCACACCTTACTGTCGACTCACTTCAACATCTCTCTCAATCTCTCTTAAGATCTTCAGTTGATACTGAGCCCCATTTAATCATACATAGTTTATAAATAGGACAGAGTCAAAATAATAGTATTAAATTTAAATGCTATCAGCTCTGAGTACCACTTGACATAGAACAATGAATCAAAAAATAATTCAGAACTTGGGGTAAGATAATAAACCTTTGTTTTCCTCATTGTATCATTCTCTCCTTTTATGCTTTTTCATTAATTATTTATAGCCAGTTACAATGAGTCAAAAACCAACCAGGTGTTATTGCATGAATACGAGACTGCTGGCTTTTGCCCAGATTTTCACTCGGGGATTGGGGGGGGTGGGGGGGTCACAACACCTGCCGTGACAAACCCACCCATCCCCATCACCATGTTATGTAGCTTCACTGCTTAACTTAAGTCAACATATATGACACATTATCTCCTATTGATAAAACGTGTGGCACACGCTGTGTGTCTGTGCTAGTATTGTTGAACCTCCCAGTCTGTCATCTGTCCATTGTGCAGTCATTACCCCCCGGACACCTTATGGAAGGCACTTTCTAACCATTGTAGTTCATGGAGGATTTACAGTCAGCATTTACAGTTCCTGCATTATGGTTTCACTGATATTATTGTACTTGTCAAGATTTGTTTTTACATTTTAGTCTTATATATGTGTGTCTAAGTTACTAGGGGACTGTAAGACAGTGCCGATGTTGGGATATAATAGGATATAGAATAGGATTTGGTTTATGTGACAACCCCTTACAGAGTTCTATCTGGACGGATGGTTTATGGTGAATGGAAGTGAATCTTAGCAACATATACCAACCAAACCCAGTATTCTGTCGGCTTTGCCAAAATGGCAGTGTCACAGCTCAACATGGCTTCCATTAAGAATTTCCCCATCCGCTCAGTAGCTGTGAAAGAAGTGTATTACAGTGGTGTCATCCGTTCCGGCCTTCCTTCCTCTTGAGCAATGTTTACTGCAGAGTATGTACAGGCTGTCTTGCAGGGGATTCCATTCACAAACAATCGCCCTTCATCTCGTTTTTCTCAAAGGACATTTGATAGCATTGGGTTAGGGAATATGGCTTTGTATTGATTTAACAGTAACTACCCTTGTTGATGGTGGTGAGTGGTTAGTTTCCTTCACTACATATTTTGTTTACCTAACTTAACATGACATCCATGTTCATCCATATTTCGTCCAATAAAAACTACCTCAATCTCTTTTATTCACCCAGCCCCAACATGACTAAGCCTACCCCTCCTGTACTTTAATTACTGTAAGCAGTTCTAGCATTAAATCCCTAGCTCAAGCTTATGATCTGTAGCTTGTCCTGTGTTCTTTTTTATGTGGTTTCAGCAAGGAAATGACTCTGTTGGGGTTGCAATACCCTTGTGACCATGGAGAAGTGAGGATGTAAATAAAAACAAACATGAAGTAAAGGCAAAAGGTCCTACAACTCAAAAACAAATTGTCACGTTTTTTCTTTCCAAACACACAGAACAATTAGTGTATTTTCAAATGGAATTTGCCCAAAACTATTTAGTTGGGCTAATGCTTAACAATATACCATGTCCCAATGTATTCATGCTAGTTCTATCATTACCTTTCTGTTAGTGCGCCATCTTTATTGGTTGACAGGCTGGGATTGCAGGCCAGATCGGGGATCAGTCTCAGAATGTGAGATAGGCCGACTCAGCTTACTGGTGAGAAACGGTCCTCTCTCTGTTGGCTTCACACAGGGTAGCTGATAGCTGGCTCAACCTGATTGCTGGCTCAACCTGATAGCTGGCTCACCCAGATAGCTGTCTCTGACTGTGCATGCCCTTGCAAAGCTTCTATTCTCCTGCTCCAACATGTATAGAGGCATTTAATAATTCCCATACATGTTTTTTTTATCCTGGCTGGCATCGCAGGACTGCTATCTACTTTCTTCCAATGAGTTACTGTGTCTCATGTTCCAACTCTAATGGAAATGCTTTAATGTGCTAACAAAAGACTAGTATGCGGCCATAACATATCATTATGAAGGGACGTTTCTGTATTACATCAGCAAATGACTGTCTGCATGGGGATTACTGGATATGTTTGGGGGGGGTCCTCTTCGTGCTTTTTGAGACCACCTGGAATATATATACATATATGCACTCCACGTAACCAAGGTTTCTCATTCCTCTGGCGACTCTCAGTGTATTGTCCTCATGCAGGAACACATGGAAATAGAAGCTAGGACTAAATGGCTGCCTTATCACCCCCGACCTTGGGTTGAAGACCGTGTTGTTGCCGCCCCTGACCCGTTTCCGTCGCGTCCCAAAGTAGGCCGCTCCCCATGGGACTCGGGTCAAAACGAGCACACTATACAGGGAATGTGGGCGCCATTTGTGACGTACGCTCGTGCTGTCGGAGCGCCACACAATCTGTTCTTCTCATCGGCAGAAAGTTAATGATTTGCGCGGGCGGAAGTGTGGGTGGAGGCTCTCAAACCGCACAGAAATGCTCCTCGTCTGTCCCCACCGATGCCCCCCCCCCCCCCCCCCCCCCCCCCCCCCC
>JACXGK010002006.1:0-20449 GCA_016801125.1 Novumbra hubbsi | reverse complement strand
AACACGGGAAAACAAAAGGCAGACTCTCATTGGGAAAATGCGGCACAGGAGATGGATGGCAGTGGAATGTGAACCACGGCGTGGCTCCCCAGTTACCATGACACACACAGCCCCGCAGGCCTGCAGTGTCAGGGGTCCGTAGAGAGCAAAGGGGCCGGCCGCTACGTAAAAGCACGGTTCTTTTTCTCCCCCACATTGTTTCGGGTCCTTCCTTTGTAGTTGTATACGTAGACATTCGCTGGAGTTGAAAGTGGTCCGCTGCAGGTAAGTATCAGAATCATCTTTATTACCGGGTAGGTTTACACATGCAAGGAATTCGCTTTGGTATAACACAGTGGTATAAGGTAAAACATTGAAAATTGAAATATAGTGTGCAAACATTTACTGAATAAGTAGCAAAGTGCAATGTGCAAGAAGGAAGTCCAGAGAAGTGCTTTGATGTAATGGCAAGGCTCAGGGAGAACTGACCTTTGTTTCATAAAGAACTAAAAGGCGTAACAAAACGTATACAGAAAACCGAAGCAGAACGATGTTTCAAAGATGCGAGAGAGGAGGAGGAACTCCAAAACGGGACCGGGATCAGGATCACCGATGAGGGGTCAGGAACATGTGGGAGCCCCTAGTGGAACCCAGGGAGGTGCTGATGCCACCGCTGCACGTCCAAGGGGCCTGATGAACCCTTTTTTAGAGCTCTAGATACGGAGTCAGCAGCCGTCAAGTACCTTCAAGATTCCTTCCCCAAGTTGTCAAAGGCAATAGTCGAAGCCCACAGAAAAAGAAGAGTGTGGCACTCCTGGAGGGTAATGAACTCCCCAAGAAGCTCACTGGCAAGGAGAAAGCGGCTTGGAACTATGGGGAGCTGGTTGAGACTCTGGTGAAGAACTACGGCACACTTGAATGGAGGGTGTCCCTCAAAGTCCATGTCCTTGATGCTCCTCTTGATGAATTAAAAGAGAACACGGGTGGGTCCTCAGAGGAGCAAGGCGAGTGCTTCCACCAGGATACACTGGACCTTGAACCCTTCTACCAAGTACAGTATAGCGAAAACATGATGAGAGACGACATTGGGTGGCTGATTCGTGAAAGTTATTTACAATATAATCTCAAATCTCGAAAGACGTCGACTTCTATTTTTGTGTTACTTTAGTATAAATACATGTTCATTTGAATTCATACATAATGTGGTTTTCTTCTGAATTTATGTGACTGAAAAGTCAAAAATGTGCCCGTTTTCTCATTGGAAATAGGTACATATAGAACTGTCTGGGTCACAAAGGAAGCCATTTTCTATATTTTTTAGGCATAAGCAATTACAAAATAATACTTACTACCCAGTACAAAAATGGGGTTGCAGGATGTATTGTATTAGTAGTGACTGTATGTAGAGTGTGCGGTTGCAGAAAGTTCTGGAAGAACCACATTGGAAAAAAAAAAGGTCAATTTGGTGATGGGGTTACACATTTGGTACACTATGGGGTTACACATTTGGTACACATTGGGATTACACATTTGGTACACTATGGGGTTACACATTTGGTACACATTGGGATTACACATTGGGTACACATTGGGGTTACACATTTGGTACACATTGGGGTTACACATTTGGTACATATTGGGATTACACATTTGGTACACATTGGGGTTACACATTTGGTACATATTGGGATTACACATTTGGTACACATTGGGGTTACACATTTGGTACACTTTGGGATTAAACATTTGGTAGCCCGATGTGATTACACATTTCCCCTGAGATGATACTAAAAGCAGCTTCCCTTGAGTGGCGTGTGTTGCAATTATTCATCCTTCCTTTGATATCTGAGGACACTAATTGCGTCTGTGGTTTTTCATACAAAACGAAAGTCCTCCGGAGCCCTTGAAAGAGCTAGGGGAGCAGAAACTATCGCTCAGGTTTTATTCTCTCATCTAGACAGTGTCGTGTCATTAGGGGGTGGGGGCCATTAGAACTGAAGCACCATTCAGGAGACCCGTCTCTATTAGTGCTGTCTCAAAGTTATGAAATTAACACCCATCTAGTCTGCTAAATTCTAACACAGCTGGTACACTGAATTTCACTAATGGTCCTGTTTTTCTTTACATTCTCCTACTAAATGTATTATGTATTTTGCTCCATTGCTTTGCCTGTATGACGCCCATTCATTTGGCTGGAGACCCAGCCCCTCTTCAGTCCAAACCCTCTCTCATCTGCGGCCTGTTATAGCAGACCGGGGGGGGGGGTGACATCATGCTTGTCTCAAAGAGAGCGGCAGAGACCGTTTGCTGGTAGTTGGCGAGCTCTCCTCCAGCGACCTGAGCCAGACGGAAACACACACACACACACACACGCCGGAGTCGGGCGATGCAAGTCAGATGGACTGCACTTTCTTTTCCCCAAAGTGGCTGAACTGACCGGGGCCTCAGCAGGAGCCAAGGGGCCTCCGAGAGGGGGGTTGATCCGTCCAACTGTACATGTCAGAAATGAATGAGGGGCCTCAGCCCAGAGTGAAACGGGATCACGCGCCCCGGGCCCAGCCAGGCCGTTTGATCTGTTTCGCAATGCAGTGCTATTGTCAACATTCAAGGGGATAGAGCTGTGCCTATTCGGGTTGTTATGACACGGCAGGAAGTACTTCTCATGTGTTTTGGGAAGCCGGCGTAGAATTGGACCCAGGCTTCTGTCAATGAACGCAGGGTACCACACAGTTTTCCATTAAAGTTGGTTTGGAGCTCTGTATGTGTGTGGGGCGGCAAGCCGGCAATGGTACGTGATGTTAACATCAAACGTCTCATCAAATGATAATCCCACTTGCCGTTTGACGTGGCGAAGTGAAGCGAGGCAAATTGGCCACAAAACAACACAAGCCGGCAAGCCGTCAACAGGACGGCAAAGATGACTCATTGCCAAAGTCTAACCCCCATCTTGCGAATACGTCAAAGTCGCTGGTTGAGAGCTGCACCGTCATGCCAGCTTGTGTCCTGCTACGCAACTGTCGATGGCGACAACATCGAAAGCGAAGGGTTGGCACAAGCCACCGCCGCGCCGATATTTTGTTATCTAAAGACGCGCTCGTGAGAACGTGTTCGCCGCCACGGCCATGCGAGGCGAAAGCGCATATAGATTAGGAGAAGCAGGAGACGTACGGCTGAGAAGCCCGGCCCCGTCCGCCTGCCACCCACTCACGGGCCGGCTTC
Source organism: Novumbra hubbsi (assembly GCA_016801125.1). NCBI lineage: Eukaryota > Metazoa > Chordata > Actinopteri > Esociformes > Umbridae > Novumbra > Novumbra hubbsi. The sequence goes on along the minus strand of JACXGK010002006.1, from coordinate 17,251 downwards.
GCGAGCGTGGGGTGGACCCATGTGGTTATATCCGGCAATCTAGTCTAATCGTGTGGGCAAATGGAGGTCAATGCCGCGGCACGGCTTGTCACTCGCTGTTGGTGAGAAGCAGAGCCTCACAGTTCCTGTCAAGGCTAGTGCGACTCCGCCGTTGTGGGCAAGGTGCCAACGCGCTTCATGTCGCACGTTGTTTTATGGCCTAGCTACACACCCTGAGTGGCTGCGGCAAAAAGGTTGCACGAAAAAGCTTCGCGAATGAAATCCTTTCCAGCATTCAGTTGAAGCGATGCAATGAGACTTATATAAAAACGCTGAGAATGTTTAGAAGCAATGCCTGGGCAAGAGTTTCTTGTCTGGGGGCCGTGTTGAAAAAAGCTTGCTGGTTTTGCTTTTGCTAGGTTTACTTTGGTTTCTGTTGACAGCTCATCGTGGTACAGGAAGTGCAGGTGATCTCATGACACAGCCAATCGACTGTGAGAGAGGGAGTTAACAACGCCGCCGAATTGCCTTCTCTTCCACGGAATCTCCATGCCCAGGCTCATTTTCCAGCTTTTTTTTTTCCATCTTCTCCCAACTGATGAGCTAGCTGTCGAGGCAGCAACAGTGCCTGAGGGAGGAAATGATTGTAGCATAAGGGAATGTGTTATCGCTCTTCTTTCCCCCCAGTCTATCCCAAAAACGCAGAATACTTGGTAAAACCTTATCAGTTAGACCCAAAGTCGTACATAAAGAGCCTCGGACTGAATGACAGGTTTTCTTTCTGTCTCCCCTCTTGATTTGAGTTGTTCCTGATGTATACGTTTAGGCAATGGCTATTCTAAGGTCACGCATGTTGAAATGTTCATTTGCCAACTGTCATGTTGGTTCTTGTGGTTAGCTGACAAACAGTGGAAGGGCCTGTATCATGTTCCCCGTAGATGGACCCCTCTCTTGAGGAAGCAGACACAGCTGTTGTTGGCTAGTGATACCTCTGTGGTTTTTCTTCCCTCATTAACCCGCTAAGGTCACAGCGTAAACCCTGATAGCCAGTTTGTCCGCTTTGTTTCATCTGCCGGATTGCCGGTACGCGTATCGCGTCGTCACCATCCTTCCCTTGCTTGTAAAACTGAGGTAAAAGGGATTTTATTAGTCTTTTGGTGTTTTGTTTTTGATAGTCAAAAGTCTACACTTCCGCAGTCCGGTTTTCAGTTTAAGTGCAGAAAACAGAAGAACATGGCTTGGCTCTCTGAGCAGAGCACCTGGGTTGGTGCTTCGGTGTTAGCTGAATCAGGAGAAACCGGTATTCACTACGCAAGCATAGTAGTGATCCGAAATTCATTTGTGTACTCATGTTACCCCATATAGTGTGCAAGCAAGTGTGTGTCTTATAGTCGAGCGTTCTCCGTGTTTGTGGGAATCGCTTATCCCCGCCAGCCTTTCATAGTCATTCCAGTCATTAGTACTTAGTGCCTAGTGACCAAATATGAACCCTAGGGCTCCAGAATGCAAACACACTCAGTGGTGCAGACACCAGCAGTGATCTCTGAGCCACCGGCAACCGGGGCGGCGGGGTGGAGACAGGGGCCGCACCCACAACGCCCTGTCATGTCTTGGAACCGCTCTGCATGTATAACAACTCTTCCCACACTGCATTGCAGAGATTCCTGACAAGGTTCAGTCTCTACCAATATATCAATTCATCGAGAGTGGAATGAGTATGTTTTGTTTGGTTTCATTGCCTAATGTTTTTATCAAGTTGCACAATTTCGTTCATTGTGAAAGATGGAAAAAAATAAGTCCTCAGTCATCACATTTTCTTTCCTCCTTTGAAGGAACTCCTTCTCCGTTGGAGTGTATTTCTACCAGAGCTAACCATAAAGACAGCTTTCCTTAGCTTTTATTTCCTCAGTGACAGTGGGACTCTACATCCTGTTGTAGGTCGGCAACACGGAAATCCAAGGTCACCCAATTCCAAACGAAACCCAGTGCATAGCTGTGTATCATCTAGTGAACTGGCCACACAGAGACTTCAAGAGCTTTTTTTACTAAGACATTCCACAGATTATATACACTGCTCAAAAGAATGAAGGGAACAAATAATCATCACAGTAATACCAAGTCCATTACATTTCAGGGATATCAATCTGTCCAGTTAGGAAGCAATAGCGATTGTGAATCAATGTCACCAGAGAGGCAACTGTAGGACAACCCCCCAAAATTGAATAGTTTTGCAGGAGGTGGCCACAGACAATTGCTCTCTATTTATTCTTTTTCATGATTGATTCTTCTCTAATTTTACCAGTGTTAGTTATAAAAGTCTTTTAATGTTTTTTAATTTCTCTTTCTATTTCTCTTTTAATGTCTTGTCTTGTAAAACACATTGAATTGCATCGATGTATGAATTGTGCTATATAAATAAACTTGATTGATTGATTGTGTTCCTGTCACTACTGGTACCCCCCCCCATGTAGGAACCCAGGGATCATTTAAGGTTACCTGCTTAGCTTAGAGACAATTGTATTTTGCAGCTTTGCATGCTTGGGGATACAAATCAAGCACCCTTTCTTTTCCTGGTCAGGTGATCTAACTGCGAGGCAACCTGCAATTCCAAATTCAGGCACTCATAGCTGAACTGCTTGGCTGGGATATTAACGCAGCCACATTTGAGATATCCGGGCTTACATAGGTTGTGTTTGACATAAAATCATTATGGAACTTCCAACAATGCATCAAAAAGGTCAGTGGGATGGCCTGATGGTCTGTTTTCCCATTACAAAGGACATGGAGGATCTAGAGCGTTAGGGGACAGAACTGGACAAGTGATCCCCAGGGATGTGGCCTTGGTCCTGGGAAGTGGTAGCCCACTATGAGCCTCTGTGAGCACTGTGAACCTGGCTATCTTTCTTCTCACACAAGTGGACTGGCCGATGCGGGCCACTTCTAAGCTTGTCACTGGAATAATTTTTAAGGCGGAAAAGTCTCTGGCCTTTCTTCCCAGAGCTTCGATGGGAAGAATTAGGGACTTCCTCTTGTTTGACCTCAGGGAGGAGGGATGCAGAAGTCTTCAGGGCGGTATCTGCCCAGTAGAATAAACTGAATAGTCCTTGTAAGAAAGCTTTATTTGGATTGTATTTCCTCTCACGTGTGAAATTAGGCTAGTGTGTAAAATGTCTCGTTTAAATTTGAGTAACTTAGCAGGTTCTCTTTTGTAAAACATACTGACAAAATACCAGTGTCAGTTCCTATTAATTCAATGGTTGGCTGATCTACAGGATTTTATTTGAACTGTTTTTACTGTGAATGAAGTGATTATTGACGTAGGTTGCTGAAGGAAGATTCAACCTGTTAAATAGGATTTCGGTTCCCAGAGAAATGCTGTATGGAAGGTAATATGCTATGGGGAAAACAGGCATTATAATTGTGAATGAATGTACAGTATGCATTGACATATAGAAGAAAACAAACACTAACCAGTGTAATTTGGCGAAGAAGGCAAACATTTATCACAGGACGGGTCAATCTATACTGCCACGCTGTGTGCCCAGGGTTATTCAGCTACGAGACATCTCCCCTCGTATTCATATCATGGCATTTCCTCCCGATCAGGCGATAGTGATGGATTGCTTTGGAGTTTTGGAATGTAAGATTATGCAATCTTGTTGGAGGAAATGTTTGAGTACCACATCACCATGAGAGTTGGCGTACTGGCCCTTTGCTGTGAGACAGTATACCACCAAGTTGTAGATTGTTAAACAGTCAGGCAAACGTAACTGGCAAACATGGGTTGATTTTTTTCATTACATTTATCTTACATTTTATTCAATCAGCAGAGTACTATCCAGTGCAATATTAAGGAGCAATTAGGGTTTAGCAACTTTCAGAATATAAAATCAGTATTCATTAAGACAGCCCTAGGTTCATCAAGACCGTGCTAGGTTCGTCAAGACCGCGCTAGGTCCGTCAAGACCGCGATAGGTCCGTCAAGACCGCGATAGGTCCGTCAAGACCGCACTAGGTCCGTCAAGACCGCACTAGGTCCGTCAAGACCAAACTCTCAGAAAACTCTGAGCATGTTTACTATTAGCAGTAATTTTTAACCACAAAATATTCCCTCAATGTACTTTTGCATTTCTGATTCTGACATTTCTGTAACTAACTCTTTTTTTTTATTATTCAAATGAGTTGCACCTGGGTCTGGCTTGCAAAACTCTTTGTATTAGGATCGGATTTCTATCTTAGGGGGCAGGATGACATTATAATGTTTAACGGGTACAGTATGCTCACATACTGTGTCCTCTCAATCTAATCAACCAATAAGACCAATTAAATGAATTTAGACATGAACCAGAATAGCTGAAACTCCCACAGAAGTCTCTTTGTGACTGGTATAATCAGAAGAGGCTCACCATTCCTCAACGTAACAGAACATGAAGCACAGGGGCCAGGCAAATTTGCTACATTTAATTGACAAAAAGTGAAGCTTTTTTATTGTCACTTTATTGTCAGAGGTTTGAGGGTGTAAAGGGAGACTGTGAGATGCATCAATTATATGTTGTATCTTGTCTCAACAATACCGCATGTGCGCTATATTGCATCCAATACAACATCGCCTCTCTGTGCACCCTTGTCCTAAAGCAAGACATAAAATCTATTAATAATATTGCTGTGAAGAGCTGGCCGCCACTTGCAAACTTCCAGGAATTATTATAAGCTAACAATAGTATGATTAGTTCAATTATCTCCAAACTATGCACAAACCAAAATTGTATCAATGGGATCATCGGAATATATAAATCTCAGGATCTCAGAAATGTTTTACTAGAAACGTTTCTGAACGACCCAACATTTTCTGACATGCTACTGAACAACTGCATTGGACACTGTAAATAATCAGTGTATCTGACCTAGAGGCATGTCTTCCTTCTGGATATCCTGTCCCTGAAGAATTATCTCTCTTGTCATTCATGCTTTTTAAAGAGGAAGCTGATGGTTGCAAAGGCTCTCAGCCCCGAACAACAAGATATGCAGCATCCTTTCCCACTCAGAAAGCACCTTCCGAGACCTGGAGCTCTCTCGCCGGAATTCTTCGTTTGCGCACTTTTCTTAACCTATGTTTGCAACTAACTGATCCGCGTCTGACAGCCAGCCAATGGGCAATCGTCAACTGGTCAGACAGCTTCTGGTCTTCGATGCTCTGAGATGTTGGTGAGCAGAGCACCACAGGGGCCTTCAGTCTTGGCCTAGTTGGCGACACAACGCAGGATAATTTCACCTAGTCTCAATTGTACGGAGCGTCACACCGCAGTGATACACAGAGACCTACGTGCGAAGACACGGACCCCGTCTAAGGCGCTTCAGAGTGTTCGAGGATGAGTTTTGTTCTCCGTTCTGAGAAGAGGATGTGATCTCACCCTGTAAAAATCCAACCTATGTTGCTAGCTGCTCATGACTTGATCCAGACTTCCCCTTTGTGCTCCATTCTTTTCTTGCTTGCTCTCTCTGCTTCACTTTTGAGTGTATGTAAGGAACAAAGAAGGCCTATGTCCTCGAAGAGATGCTGGTTTAAAGTGAGAGATGCAAGCTGCTGGATGTTATAGCGAGCTGTTTATAAGAGGGGATAGAGGCATTAAACCAGGTCAAAAGTAAAGAAGAAACACCTGTGTTTAGGCCAAAAGGCTATTCCTGAAGTACTTTTTGCATCAACAATAAGTCTCCTAAAAACATTGGGTTTCAAATGAGAGCTTTATATTTGAATGAGAAGCTGTAATTGCGCAATGTAGGAATGACACCTCTTCTTCCTGTTCGGTTGTTGTTTTCTGTACATTGGCTATGGGATATTTTGCAAGTTATATAGTACGAAATAAATATATATATAAACAAATTGAACTTGAAATGGACAATACAGTACACCAGAAACGGTAGCCATTTTGGTTCATTTCTCAACTGCGACATCTGTAATGCAATTATTAGAGCAATGACAGAATACCAGAGGAATGTATGAAAGCCCTAACAGACATTAGAGGTCACCTTCGTACCATCACACTCCGACCCTTCAGCACCAATGATAGCAATCGGCAGAGATGATTACTAGGATTGCTGACATCAGGAGGCGTCGCATCTCCACCCAAGTGTTATTGAGCAGGGCGAATGTTCAAAGACATCCTTTGGAGTGTATACCCAAATTGTTTACACTTAAACTCAACTAAGAAAAACACCAAAAGAAGAGGCAAAACCATAAACTGAGTGGGCAGCAACCCAGGCACATGCCAACAAAGAACCACACAAACAAACCCAGGAACTTAAATATGTCTCCCAGTTAGAGACAACCGTTCACAGTTGCCCCCAGTTGGGGTGAACAAACCTGAAAGAGACAGGTTCTGACTGTGAGCCCCAGGTACATAGAGAAGGCCAGAGGTCCCCAGCCAGGACCTGACTGTGAGCCCCAGGTACATAGAGAAGGCCAGAGGTCCCCATCCAGGACCTGACTGTGAGCCCCAGGTACATAGAGAAGGCCAGAGGTCCCCAGCCAGGACCTGAATGTGAGCCCCAAGTACATAGAGAAGGCCAGAGGTCCCCAGCCAGGACCTGGAGACCATGATGTCCCAACTCACCAGTCCTCCAAGCCAGATGTTCCTCAGCACAAGACTGGAGTAGTTCCCCTCTACAGTCCATGCTAAATAAACATACAGTACAGTATGTTTTTAATGGACGCTTGTATTTGCGCACACATGCATGCAAACTTGCTGTATTGAACAAATTCCTCACAAAGCAAGGAAAAATGAGCAAAAACAAACTTTCATATCCTGTGTCACTCTTGTTTTTAGCTCACATGTTTAAAGTTTCCAAGACAATGTAGTGGAGATCTGTTTTAACTGAATCACTTCAATGCAATGTACAAATGCTTCATTCCAACTGATGTACATTTAGACTAGATTAGATTCAACTGTATTGTCATTGAACAGTACAAGTACAGTACAACAAAATGCAGTATGCACCCAACCAGAAGTGCAAAAAATAGTGTTGTGTAGGGCAGCGTGTCTGTGTACAGATGCTCCAATGTATTGCCCCATAAATGAAGCGCAGTGAATGGATGTGCCAATGACATAGTTAGGTAATGTGAAATTACCTGACATAATGCACATTGTCATCCTATGCATCTTATAGTACGAGCGCATGACCGCAGAAAGTCTTGTCCAAGTGATGTGTAACCATATCAGATGGAGATTCGTGTCCAGTACCCTTTCACGCACATGCATTCCAGTCAGGAATGTTTGCTCTGCTCCAAAACAACCAGTAGAGGCTACGTGTTATTTTGGACAATATTCACCCGATGTTAATGGGAATATGTTGACATTAAGGCCAATTTCGAGGGTTATTGAAACGTACGGTATCGTCACCCAACCCACCACCGAATATTTCCGTGCGTGTATGTGACTTGCTCTCTGACTCGAGTGGCATCCCTTGCTCCAATCTGGGGTCTGGTGTCTCGGAGCCCCTGCTCTAATGGGTTCAGCGAGCTGGTATGCAGCAGGAATCTTTGGATCAAGGTGATTTCATGCTCCTGCACGTTTTCCCAGGGCTCTGGCCGGTCTCTGTTACCTCTGTGCGACCTGGAGTGTGTGATAGTGGCTGACACGTGTTATCATTAGACACATGCACACAGCAGTGCTGAGCAAAGGGAGCTTTATCTGTCTGACGCCACGGTTTCACCTAAGGGCCTGGATTATAGCTGCCCGGTATGAGGATGGGCGGTTGGGGTCCCATGGGGTCTCAATCTGAGACCTCCGTCGTGGACACTGAGTAGAGAGGTCGCCGACATGACCCTCATGGGACTGGTCATTTTAGATCAGCTTGACGTGAAAGTGGAATCCAAGAAGAATCCTTTAGCTTTTTCCCCTTTGAAGAGCGAACATGACTAACCTTGGCATTCCCTTGGAAACAATTCACCATCTCTTTGTGCACATTCCATTCCCACAACAACCCAACAGAAGCTGCTGGAGTTTTTTTTTTCTCAATGAAACTCCATATCTCATTCAGCTTTTGGGTCATGCTTGTGAAAGAGAGAATGTGTCTAGTCATCTGCACAAGATTCTGCTATTTAAACTGTGTTTTTTGTTCTGCTTGGAACAGTATAGGTTATTGTCCTAAACATTGAGATGGGGCTTGAACATGAGCAAATGGATGAATTAACACTTCAAAAGCTATGAACAAGCTACTGTATGTTCTGGGTCGGCTTCAGAGATTGCCCCATTGCAGATGTTCTTTTTCCCTGGGTTGATAAACTGAACACTTCAAAGCTTAGAGACAAATGTTTGCTGAATGTAAATAGCCATACATTTGTCAGACATCAAGCTTCTAATTCAGTCATCTGTTTTACTCAACTTCAACATGATCCTGCTGCAAATAAGCTTATTTTGTTCTGGTAATCCAATATGGTTGTTTTGCCTTCTCGCACTGTAAGAATTCCTTGTGGCACCTTGGGCACCTGTGAAAACGATCGAGGTAGAAAGCCAGCCACTGAGCAAAATATTTTGAAGGACCTATTTTAAATGCTTTTGAACATCCATTGCTTAGTGGGCAGAAAGTGCCTTCCTTCCATTGTGTCAGAATTATGGTCTAGACTTCTTGGTTAAATGAACGATATGATTACAACCTGAATGACATCAAATGTGCTTCAGAGGAAGCGTATCTCAACATTAACTGTCCCGAGTCAGCTGTGAGATGCCATGGCATTAAAATGTTTTTTTTATAAAAATATTAATTAGACCTTTAAATCATGTTTGTCAGTACACTATTATTGTAGGCCTACAAGGTACAATAAAAAACATACTTTACCTTACATGTTTCAGAAGTTTGACATACAAAATTAACGTGACCTTTGGCATAGAAAAATAAGGCCAATCAGGAATATACCAAATATAACCGTAACAATGACATAGTTATTACATAGCAATTAGTAGTTCAACCAGTAATTGGTTAATACAGGATTTACAACGAAAGTTTTATCAATAGGATGTAAGTCTGATATTTTTTAATTTTTTTTATTTAATTTATTCTGTGTGAACCCGGAGATGGGGGTGGGGAGATGTGGCATGCATCCAGTTCCTGCTTCTAGCAACAGAGCAGACAGAAAGAGTAGAGCTTGCTTGCTGCATGGGACTACAATCTATCCTTGTAGCCAATTGTTGTGCAGAATGTCTTGCACCATTTAGTCCACACTGCGTCTATTCAGATTTAAGTAAGAGTGAATTAGCCAGTGCTGAGAGTCGAAGGAAGCTATCGACAAGCAGGACTACGCTGGAATAAACTCTCACCCATGCTTCCTCCCGAAACCTTCTCAAGCAGTTTTACACTGTACCCACTGATCTTTTGACATTATCAGCTTTTTTTTGCTGCCAAAACATGAACCGAACAATGGAACTTTATTGCCTCGAGTCGAACAAAGTCGTGAGAGCCCAAATTGACCACACAATCCTATTTGATGACAGAGTATTGCAAAGTCTGCTAAACATTGAAGACCGGTTTCTACCGCAGTGTTCGTATTTTAAGTGTGTCCAGAGGGATATTCAGCCATATATGAGACGTATGGTTGCAGAATGGATGCACGAGGTATGTGAACCTTTTTCTTTAGCATAAATGCATTGGTAAGGCATATGAATGTTCAAAGGAGTGTTATTCAATCTAGTAGAAATGGTATCCATAAAATAATTATATTTTAAACTAAAGTATCCCGTTGTTGTGTAGCTTATGTGGTTGTGTGTTAACTTTGCAATATGCTCATATGAAGTGTGTTTAATAGCCTAACTAATGTTTGCTATTTATTCAGATAGTTTGTAAAAGTAATGGCGTGTATAGTCTTTTAGCTGACATGCAAACATTTTGACAATTCAATGGATTATACGAAATGACTCATTCTAGGCGTGTGGGCCCTAGGAAGTTCCACCATGCTAGCTAAACTCATTACCATGTATTTCAGTTCGGTAAATGTCAACATACCGGATTTTATTGGTTATGGAACTAGGGAAATAAATAAAGGCATTTAAAGCATTTTTTAAATGTTAAATGTATCCGTTTTGTCCGGTCTGTATATGTAGGATTTTTTATATATATTTCTTTTCGGTTTACACAATGGCTACTTTCGTTTATATAATTTTACAGGTTTATGGAAGACCTTTCAATCTCGCAATTGTCGGTAATGGTTAAGGAATGGCATATGTATAATAGGCATAAAGTGACCCTGCTGTAGCAGATGTATTCATTTTTTTTTTTTTACATTTTCTTGTGAATATGACGAACATGACGAAATGATCGGCGTGGGTGTTTCGTTTGGCTTGACTTCCTACTTAGGCTTGATTCTGAGTTAAATGTAATATTAATGCTTTCAGAATATGCGGTTCATAACATTAGATTACTTCTGCTTTTCCTTCTTGCAGGCCTACACTACATTTGAAAATGGTCTATTTCACTTCTTTACTGTAAATACATAGTGTCAATATTGAGTAGGTTAATATATTTCTGTTTCTCTGCCACCAGGTTTGTGAAGTGGAGAAGTGTGAGGAAGATGTTTTCCCCTTGGCAATTAATTATTTGGATCGATTTTTAGCAATATGGCACACAAAAAAGAATGTTTTGCAACTTCTGGGAGCTGTATGCATGTTCCTTGCATCAAAGCTAAAGGGGAGTCATCCATTTACTGTAGAAAAGCTGTGCATGTACACAGATAACTCCTTTACACCAAGAGAGCTGCTGGTAAGAATTTTTTTTTTTCTGTCTGCAAGTTTACAATAACTTTTAAGACTTTATATATTCTATTTATTCTACTTGTAATCTTATATTCATGTTCTTCTTTAGCCTGGTATCATTATATGTTCGCTTATGAATTCTCTTTAAAAAAACAAATGTTTGTAGAGGTGGCTCTGGTTGTTCATATATGGGGAATAATTGTTGGTTTCTGATTTAACCCTTTTGAGTTTCATTTTAGAACCCTGTTTTTAAAGGGTTAAACAGAGAACCCATGAAAGCTTTTTGTTTCTTGTACAACCCATTTGTTTTTGTTGTAGAATTCAGGTTTTGCCTGGATCCCAAAATAGTTTTACATAGAACCAAGATAAGGGTTTCCAGACAGATTTCTGGCTATGAGCTTAGCTAGCTAACACCACAGTTTCCTACACATCTTAATCTATACTATCTTGATTACTTCTCAGTGATTCTCTACTCTCTATTCTCTACTGATTCATCACTTGAACATGGGCTGCTGTATGCATGTATGTGTGCCTCATCAAGTCTGATCGAAAGTGGCCTTTGTTGCCATCTAGTGGCAATTATTCATAATTATTTTAACATTTTCAGCCTTGATCAATCATTTTTATTTGCAGTGAAAGTGACAGTGTCAACATCTGCTAGCAGTGGAAGTTTATATGCATTTACTTCATATACAACAATCCCACTGGCAGTTAACTATCTTCCAAAGGTGCATTGTGGAGAATTTCAACTTGACAAGTATAGAGCCATTTAGACTCATTGCACGGCAGTGAAACACAAACCTTACTTGTATTTATGAGAATCAGAACAAACCTCTCATTTTGGTTTCCAATTTCTTTTTGTTTAGACGACTTCTCATGTTTCCTTGAAATTCAACGATTTTTGTTAAATGTCTTTGTTTATGAGTTTTTAATGACTGCTATATGAGTGTAATAAAAACTTTAGAAAACCTCAGAATGTCACCCCCTTGTATCAGATAAGATATTATTTTCTGTCGTTACAAAATGTTTGGCAATAAACTGCATGTTCCACACTTGTTGCTCAAGAGACAAAATGAGTCATTAACCATGAAACACTTACCTGGACATTTCCTTTTGTATATTACCACTTTGTGTGATTAATTCATTGCTTTATATCAAATCTAAAGTTGTTGTTCACATTTGGCCATTTGTCTGGAAGCGGCTGGGGTTGCATCATCACGAAACCCTTATTCTGAAAGTTTTCTTGGAAAACGTAATGGGTACTTGTAGGAAAACACTAGTCTGCTTCAAATGTGTTTGGGCTTTCTTGCCAATTTTATCATAGTCATGCCAGGTCATGCGAGAGTGCAGAAACGGCCATGGTGCGAAGCCGAGTGGAGGCATGGTGACGTTGAGATCCTTTCTAAATCAGCCACTGCAGGTGCATCAGCTGGGGAAGAACGGGGAACTCAGGGGGTTCCTAGCGAGGACAGCTGTCCAGGAAGTGAGCGCAGCGGTGATCAGGGAACAGATATCCTCTCAGCACTCAACATTCCCCCGGGGGTTTATCACTGTATAAACACTTGTATGTGTGGCTCTGTGCTGCTAACATGCAGCATGAATGGATGAATTTGTGTCCGACTCTCGTGCTCTTGCCTGTATAACCTGAGCGAAAGGAAGGGAGAGCAACACACAGGGCTGTCCCCGTCCCTACTGACAGAGGGGTTTCTGTAAACCTGGGCGTTAGCGGCTTGCATGGGTTGACACATCATCTCAAAAGGAAATTGGCTGGGGGATAAGCTAAATGAGTCACATCGGCTGTTTTGTTTCTCTTCCCCTTAGGCTGTGGCTTGCTTTTAACGTGAACGCTCCCAGGAGCTTTGCTAACCGACATGGTGTAGATCAGAGACGCTAGCTAAGGCTCGTGACGAGTATGAGGCGGCTGTGGCTGCAATGTAGCTGTCTTTTTGGCTCGGTCTGCAGTCAGGGGCGAGGCACGGCACATTACGTAGAGGAACGAGAGCAGACAAATGATCAAAAGAAAAATGTGAGAAAAAGATGACTATTTTGACCTGTTATGGAATGATATCTGCTGTGAAATGAGACAGACGGTTACAGATAATGTCTCATGGCAAACAAATAGAGGGCTGGATCACCAATCCTCAATTGTGTCCTCAATTCCATATCAAGTGTCAGCGGTTTATAGACCCTGCTCACAGATTCTAATTTGGAGGTGAATGAATTGGGATGGTCACTTCAGTTGTTCTTCGGCGTGGTTTATTCCTTCCATCTCCATCCTCCAGGAGTGGGAGCTGATGGTCCTGGGGAAGTTGAAGTGGAACATGGCGGCGGTCGTCCCCAATGACTTCGTGGATCACATCCTACGCCGACTGGCCCTGCCCACAGAGAAGATGTCTGTGGTCCGCAAGCACACACAGACGTTCATCGCCCTGTGCGCCACAGGTAACAACGGGATCCTCTCCAGAACCCACTTATCTGTCACTAACCTTCTCACGTTTTGGCCCTGGGAGCTCAAAGGCGTGTCCACCTACTGGCTGCTGTCCCTGATTCCCTTTTTGACCCTGGAGCACTGCTCTTAGGACAGCCGCTGAAAGCAGATGCAAGCAGAACTAGGGCACTCTGAGTGTACCAGGCGTTACTAGTATGGTCCAAGAAGGCTGGGAGAGTTACCCCAGAGCCGTTGTTGTTTAGTTTGGCCTTTGCCTGTGATGACAGTGGGTGGATGAGCCTCCTCGCCTGTCAGGCTCTCCAACCACCTCCTATACTGCGAAGGAGGATGACTCAGATGTAGCAGCTGGGGTTCTCTCTCTCTCTCTCTCTCTCCCACTCTCTCCCACTCTCTCCCACTCTCATGTCTCAGTATTGATTTTGGCACAGAGCTTTCCAGGTCGGAACTGGCTTTCTTACATCTAGCCCTCTCATCAACTCTCAAAAAATATTGCCAGCATTTCTACCTTCTGTCTCTTCGATTGTATCTGGCCCATATTTCTGTTTTTACCGTAATATGGTGTTCATGCCGTGGGCTCTTTCATTGTGTGTGTTGCTGTTTACTGCCATTGTGGTGTTGCATTTTTATTTGGTTGTGTTTCAGACGTCTACCCACTATTCATAATCAGCCTGTTTACAAGTGGAAAACCGACACAATAAAAAGTCAGAAGTGGTTTAGCAGTAATTGTTTTTTATTTACTGCCCTGAATGTTGTTCTCATGACTGAGCAGTTCTCTAGCCTGTGAACAGCTGGCCTCCTGAGGAGGCCTGAGGAGTGGTCTTCTAGCGAGTTGCTTTCCGCTCCCAGTAGTCCATGTCACATGACAGGACAAGACCATTATCCTCCAATCACAACAACTACGTAAATATTGAAACAACAATAGTAGACTTCAGTTGCCCGTGTGTAAATTCCCAACTAAATCTATAACATTTCTTAAACAATACCACAGCATGCCTTGCTAACAGGTGCCTGTGTGTTTGTGACTGCTTATAACTCCTATTATTCAACTTAACTTTCAACTTCAATCACAGAAAATTGACTTTTCCCCCCAACAACAATTGTAAATCCACTATGTCTTGAATTTAGAGACTGTGGCCATAACTTTGGCAATAAGTGGGAAGGAGGGGAATATTAGGTAGAGAGATTACTCTTGAGTTGAAAATATGTTAAAAACAAATAATAATGAATACATCCTTTTGCAGATGTATTTTACTTTACTCCTGTACTGTACTCTACTCTATCACTGTATTATACTGTACTCTATGAATAGAGACTCCACTCAGGCTTTTCTGGGGCTGTGTTGGTACTAAAGCTGGAGCTACAGCTCGTGGCTTGGGACATTTCCTATCCTCTAGGCTTGCTTCCTCCCTCTAGCCAGCCGGCAGGGCTGTTGTCGCTCAGAGCTCTGGGTCTGCTTGACGGAGGACCAGGGGGAGTAGTTCCTGGAACTCATTGCTCACAAAGTAGGAGGATTCCTGCTCTGTTTTCCTAATCATAGCTGAGGCAGAGTAGGGGGAAACACAACGGGTTCCACAACGACCATGTTGGTCATGTTAGACTGTGGGAAAGTCGGGTTAAGCTCTTTAGGAGCTACAAGAAGAGATCGTCAAGATGTCTGAACATCTTTAAAATGCTCCCCTCCCATACTTCCTAAGGCCTGGACACCTGGAAGTAATTTTGCAACGTGAATGTGTTCGTTCTTGAGTCAGTGAGAAGTTATGTTACACTCAAATCATAATGATCTAACCTTTCTTCCCCCTCGCTACGCTTTGAAATACTCATGGACTATAACGGGAAATAAAACATTCTTTCACATGTTGCTTGATTTGAGCTTTTGTGAACTCACTGATGTCCAACGGGGGGACTGATCTGGTTGTCTGTTGTCCTCAGATTTCAGCTTGGCCATGAACCCCCCCTCCATGATCGCCACGGGTAGTGTGGGGGCAGCGGTCTGTGGCTTACAGCTGGACCAATCAGAGCCGGCCCTGAGTCGAGACCATCTGACTGACCTGCTGGCCAAGATCACTAACACAGAGGTGGTAAGTAGGGTCTGAAGCCTGATCCCAGATCTGTCCGGGTTGTTTGGACTATCCTTCCTTTTGCCGCTGAATGACATGGAGTTGGCTAGACATCTGAAGTCCGGCGGTACACAGCAGGTGTTTTAATAGGACAATGGGGACATTTTAGAGAGACTGCGATGTCATTGTTTGTTTGCGCATATGTCCCAAACCGCTAATTGTGTTCCAACACTGGGCGCTGACATCCTCTCAACCTGTCGGTCAGGCGTATGTTTTTCACCAGCATTCCCTAGGCCTGGTGCACAGAAACAGTCCTGATGATACCAAAACTATGCCTCCAGTAGTTGCACATTGAAGCTATTTCCTTCTCATGGAGAGCGGGAGCCTGTGGGTCTTGGCTCCGGATCCAGACTGTAGCTATAAAGAGCAGCGACGAGGGAATGTCTTCTTAGAACCCTGGGCCCACATTCTTGTGGTAGGACACAGGGAGGCAGTTCCTTAGCATGGCTCTCAGTAAATCTCCCAGTAAAATAATGTCTCTAATGCCTAACAGAGACACCATCCTTCCAGTGGAAGGGGCAACACAGAAACCAGCACAGTTTACCGTCTCTTTTAGATGACGTCAATTGAGAAATGTAAAGAATAATTTCATATACGAGGTATAAACGGGAACCTGAGGCCAGTTCAGAAGCACTCAGAGACTCGGGGGGGGGTGGCACTGTCAGTCTGAGTACACCATCAAACCCGGCAGCTCTTCATAGACTCGCGGTTATTACGCAGCCATGACAACGCAGGCACCAAGCAGCCGTCACAACAGGCGCTCAGACGGCGGCCCATCGGGTTTTAATTATGCGTGCATTTCAAAGGAATGCTGGCCCCTTTGCGAGCTGTGTGCATTCCTTTAGGCCCCCGTGGAGTTAGACCTCCCACGTCAGGCTCCTCTTCCGGACCTGCGGAGGGGAGAGAAATAGCGTCTGCAGGGGGTCTTTAGAGCCATCAACAACTTCCTGCCCCAGGCCTTATGTTCTGCAGTACCCTAGCGCCCCCAGTAGGGTTGGTCAACGCTGTGTTTGTAGAGGGGAATCAAGGAAATCACACTTGCTGTTGTTTCTTCTGAAGCTAAGAGATAGATGCCTCTGACCAGCTATGTTCTGCTCAGCTATCTTATGCTCAGCTATCTTCTGACCAGCTATCCTCTCACCAGCTATCTTCTGACCAGCTATCCTGTCACCAGCTATCCTCTCACCAGCTGTCTTCTGACCAGCTATCCTCTCACCAGCTATCCTCTCACCAGCTATCTTCTGACCAGCTATCCTCTCACCAGCTATCTTCTGACCAGCTATCCTCTCACCAGCTATCTTCTGACCAGCTATCCTCTCACCAGCTATCCTCTCACCAGCTATCTTCTGACCAGCTATCCTCTCACCAGCTATCTTCTGACCAGCTATCCTCTCACCAGCTATCCTCTTACCAGCTATCCTCTCACCAGCTATCCTCTTACCAGCTATCTTCTGAGCCCAGGTCGAAAAAGTGTTGGGACAGGGACATGTTTACCACTGTGTTGGAACAGGGTTATGTTTACCACAGTATTGGGACAGGGACATGTTTACCACAGTGTTGGGACATGGACATGTTTACCACTGTGTTGGGACAGGGACATGTTTACCACTGTGTTGGGACAGGGACATGTTTACCACTGTGTTGGGACAGGGTCATGTTTACCACTGTGTTGGGACAGGGACATGTTTACCACTGTGTTGGGACAGGGACATGTTTACCACTGTGTTGGGACAGGGACATGTTTACCACTGTGTTGGGACAGGGTCATGTTTACCACTGTGTTGGGACAGGGACATGTTTACCACTGTGTTGGGACAGGGACATGTTTACCACTGTGTTGGGACAGGGGCATGTTTACCACTGTGTTGGGACAGGGGCATGTTTACCACTGTGTTGCATCACCTCTTCTTTTAACTATACTTTGAGAATGTTTGGGAAATGAGAATTGCTGAAATGTGGCCGGC
>JACXGK010002005.1:49456-60201 GCA_016801125.1 Novumbra hubbsi | reverse complement strand
GGGGGGGGGGGGGGGGGGGGGGGGGTGGTGGTGTCTATCAGTGCCCTTCTCTCAGACTCAACAAGTGTCTTGCCCATCAGTGCCTGCATTCTGTCTGTGTGACACGTCACTTACTCATGACGAGTCATTTCAGCCCACATGGCTCTGAAGGACCTGCTTGCATTCATTATTCTTGTCTCAGGACTGTGAGTTACAATTCTGTGACTGTTTACAAAAAAGTGTGTGCTATAAATCAATCAATTCAAGTTTTTCAATCACAGTATCAAGGTTATAGTTTAGGTTAAGAATTTTAAAATGACACGGATGAGCTTCCATCCTATTGCAAATATCCACTTACATTTCCCTGGATGTATTTTTAAGAGTTTATTACAAATTCCACCAAAAAAGTATTTACACCTATGCACAAGATGCCCCTAGTTATGGCTAACAATTATCTATATATGTATACACTTCATAAATGGGACATTACTACTGATTCCAATACTATTTGGAGGGGGAAATTAAAACTATTCTACCAACAGTATAAGGCCGGAATTGGAATTCAGCATTTATCCTGTAATACACAGGTGTCAAACCGATTCCACAGAGGACCTTGAATTCGCTGGTTTATTCCTCTAAATTGGTGCCCAATTCAGACAATTCAAAACAACCAGGTGGGGTAATCCTACCAAATTAGTGAACTTAGTCAGGCAAGTACAAGGTAAGAGTGAAAACCAGCAAACTCAGCCCTCCATGGAACCAGATTATCACCGGTACTGTAATACAATTAAGCCCTTCACAATGGCTGGTTCATCGATACAACATTATAATCTTGCTTCCTATTTGATTGACAAAAGGCAAAGTCACTGTTATGCTATTTCCCTCACATAATCGCTAGGACCCAGAACTTTTCTTAAGAAGGCCAGAGTAAGGAAAAACTCCCTACTTGGCCTGTAGCTTCTTTATCTGCCTCCATTAGAAGTGCAATGAAAAAAATGGAGGTATAATCATTGTATAGTAGTGTAACAGTGCTATTGGATACTTGTGTCCACTAATTATTATACAAGTAAACAGTGCGGTCACCAGGAACAATGAGAAACGTGCTTGTGTAAACCAGAATAGAACCATTCAGATGGGAAACTGTTACAATCAACCCTTTTCACCCCCCTGGAGCAGTGCAGTTCACCCCCTGGGAATGTGCCAATAAAGATGTATTTGAGTAATTTCTTCACAGTATAATGTCGATTTACGTGTAACTGATCCCAGAGCTGTCCCAAATCATTGGGAGAGAATACTGGTATGCATCAGAGTGTTATTTCTTCCATGTCAGTCCTATTGTTCTGAACATTCACTCTTACAGGTCCGGGTCAGGCTTGGCAGGGGTTTCGGTTTCTGGGCAGCTGCTAAAGGCCGTTGGTTAACCAGACATTTTAAAAGGCTAAGTTCAAGCCATGGTTCCATCCTCCTCTTGGACCCTGTGGATTCCGTTGCGAGGGGCACTCTGAATAGCCTGGTTGATGTTGCTTAGGTCCCTGATGCTGCTGTGCCGTGATTGGCTCTCCAGACGCTGGGTGGAGCCGTGTCTTGATAGGCTGTCCATCCGGTTGGTGCTGCAGTTTCTGGAGCCTAATTGGTCACTGAGGCGGGGCATGCTGCCGTAGGGGAGGCGCTCCTCGACTGCTCTGAAACTACCTGCCGTGTACCTGACAGAGAAGAGACGGTTGGTGAGACATCTGGGACAAGATTTTGGGGTTTGGTTTAAAGATTCAAGGTCAAGAGACTTCAGATTAAAATCTGATTACTTGGTCATCATTTATTTGTTTACCCATGTTTTCAGTTTTAACTAGTTTAGTAACCAGGACAATTAGTGAGATAACCTGTCTATTCCAGAATACAGATGGTAGAGAAGTAATTTGTAGTTTTAGTAGCCCTTGTCTTGTATGGATAATGGATGTTTAAGGCACCGGGGACAGGGGAGGAGAGTGCTCTTAGCAGTGAACCATTTCCATATTCCATTCTATTTAACCATGGATATGACTTCTGGTCAGCAAGTAACCTGTAGCATTTGATTGTGAATGCTGCATCTTCATTCAAGAAAATGTGCATGGTTCACTGGTTGGTATGTAGCCTTCTCTTCTAAGTGGAATTCCTCAACAACTAAACAATTAAGAAGGAGTAGTTGATTAGGATCACTTTAAACATTTATCATGTAGCAGACACTTATCTTCAGTGACTTACAATCGTGTGGATACATTTTCATCCATTTTAAATGCTGGCACCTCAAAGCCCAGATGTTGCAAGTACCATTCTGAAATAAGCTCCAGGGGACCATGAGGGGTCATGTAACCTGGCAATCCCCTACCGGCCATCTCTGGATCGATGCAGACTGCCATGGAAGCTGCTCCTCTTGCTGCGGATGCTGCTGGCCCGGCTGGTGCTCCCGCTGGGGGGCTCGTCGAGCATGGCCAGGTGGGTGGAGGAGGCGTGGGTGGATGTGCCCTGTGTGGACGTCCCCCTGGACTTCCTCGCGATAGGGGCGTTCGGGTCCCGCAACAGCAGCTGGGCGAAATCCGGCTCCTGGAGAACCTGCCGGCTCTCGTTGACCACGCTTCTGGGGAAAGGAGAGGATAAGGCGGAGGAGGACGAGGGAAAGGGAGGGATGGAGAGGCGGAAGAGGGAGGAGAGAGAGAGAGGGAAGGCGGAGGGCAGGGTGGAGCAGTAGAGGAGCAGGGAGGAGTGTGTGGAACAGGGGGTGGGAGAGGGGGTTAATGTTCTGATAACAGGGGAGGTGGGGGAAGATGGGGGAGCGCAGAGAGGAGGTCTTTCACTACCACCACTTAACCAGCACCCACACTGGTACACAGCACTGCTTCAATTCATTTTATTCAACAGACATTAAGTCATAAAGAACGGTGGTGTCGATACAGGAATTGAATACTCCTGCTAAACACGCAAGCCATTGGAGAGTCGGTGATCTCCATTCAAATGAATATAGCATTAAGGTACTTCATGTGCATGTTAGAGAAATAAGAGTTTTCTTCAGTAGACTTACTCTTTGCGTCTCCGTCCTTGAAAGAAACTGGCCCATTCAAAGCAGGTCTTCTTGCTGCCCACCCAGAACACGGACGGGATTCCCACGACCAACATCATCAGGTACTTGATGAGGAAGACGGACATATTTGGCCTGCTGGTCTGCTCCACCTGGGAGACGGACGGGGTTAAGAGTGCGTCTGCCATAAGGCTGTAGTAAGGATCCCCGCAGGAGCCAAACTGCCTGCGTCTCCCTGTGATTGTTAGTCCCGTACATCTGCCAGACGGGACTGATGCTTCTCGGAGGCGGCGAGATGTTTCCACACGCCAGTCTCTTCTAACAAACGGAGCAGCTCATGGCTACAGGCATCAACACAACAGCAGCCAATACAATGTCGTGACTCTTCCATCATCCCCCTCCAATTCCCCCCCCCCCTGCTGTGTTCCCTGTGAAGACAGTGCACCTGTGGCCCCAGGCCCCCCCCCACACCACCGCACACAGAAGAACAGCAACACACCACTCAACACAACGTATTGCTCAAAGCCATACAGACTACCGCACTGCACAGCGGTGTGTACTACAGCAACCTAACAACACCCACAAACACACACAGTCTGCCCCTCTTTGCGTTCACACACACGCAAACCGCACAGGCTCAGCCGCCCTGACGGGCTCATTATGCGTTGAGCTGGCGGGCGGAGGGGGTGTGGGCGGAGGGGGTGTGGGCGGAGGGGCAGCCCGGAGCGACTCATTACTACAGACTAAGATGAGAAGACACTGAATCACTGCAGTACACATCCACCCTGACATGACTTAACAAGTCGTATCTTCTGAAGTCCTCTAAATTCGGTAAAAACCCATTTGGTTTCCAGCCAATTGTTCTAATCAGAAAGTCGTAGACAGACAAAGCGCAGAGGGAGGACGACATATAGGATGCTCTAGGAAGAAGCTGCCCCCCTCTCATAAAGTGTAGCGTTCTGTCTCTTATAAAGCTTTGTAGCCCTCGTCTTTCCAGCAACAGCCTCAGTCTCAGGAGAGACACTAAAACACTGCTCTCGAAGGGCCAGTTTCATGGACAAAGGTTAAGCCTGGACCAAACAATCAAGGTCAATTGAGATCTCTATTCAGCATGATTTCACCAGTCCTAGACTGGGTTTAATATGTCCAACTAAATGATTGTGGGGACAGATTAGGGTCAGTTCCTTTGCCTCACCCCGTCTCCCCAGGACACCCAAAACAGATTCCTAAAGCAGTCAGAAGCTGTCTTCGCTTAAGTTCCAAACAACACGCATACAAAACACCGAAAAAAAGCTGTTCCGTTAGCTCATATTGACGCCCCATCTCACATGTGCCAACCAAACCCGAGGTCATTGGAAGGTCACGGATCTCTACAGCCAACCAGGCTCCCTGCACCCCTCATTAGAAGACCAGAGATTACCTACAGCACGCGTTCGCAAGTGGCTACGGAGCTGATTGGCTAAACAGAAAGCAACGGAGACGAAGAGGGAGGTGTGCAGCAGGCGTACAAACAGCAAGTGAAGGCCATATTAATAATTCTCTTTCATTCATCCACCCATCAAGTGCCTGTTATCTGTGCCACCACAGCAAATACTAACAGAAAACCTATTTAAAGAGGGCAGGAAAAAATAGCAGCGCAGATGTGCTTATGTGAGAACCGAACGCACTGTTACAAATGTACACACACACACACACGCGTGCTGCCAAACTAGTAGCAGGGTAGGAACTGTTTAAATTATTAAGAGCTCCTGCAGATGAGTTGGGATGTGTTCTGAAGCTCCAGGCAGAGAGGAGCTTCTCTGGAGAGTGTTTCATCTATTACAGACAACCCACCTCAAAACTCTCCACTGTTTGCATTCGAGTACTGGAGCAAGGGAATAAAATGACTGTACACCCGATCCAAATATAATTTTATTATTTCGCTGTGGGTTTTCTTTCCAGTAACCATTTTTTTTACTTTTACAACAGCGCCCCGTGTCTGATCGCTGAGGTTTCTTAAGTCCCCTTATGGAGAATGACTCAGGACAGCATTTTATACGCATGTTAAATTAGGTGATTTTCATTTATATAATTGGCTACAGGTGCGTAATTTGGACCTGGTATTAGACATGGTACTGGTGGATCTCACCTGGTATGGACAGGGGATGTGATACTCTTTGCAGCGCTCCTGGACCCAGGTAGTCTCCCAGACAGACCTGTAGCTGTTCTCATATAGGTAGCAGGAGATGACCGTCAGCAGGGGGACAAGGTAGAGCACAGAGAACACCCCGATACGGATCATGAACTTCACCAGCTTGTCCTGGTTCTCCTTCTCCAGGGGGATCTCCATGCGAACGCGGTTCAGGGCCAGGATGCCGGCTAACAGTAATGCAACGCCCACCTGGAATCAGACAGATGATGTCAGAGGTCAGGAAGTAAAACTAGTTTATTAGTTGATTAGCTAACCACCTCAATACGACGTTTCAGCATCCATGATATCAAAGCTATAGATGTAACCCAACAAGAAAGATTATTTAAAAGACTTCTTTTTCGATGTTAATTGCTTAAAGTGAACGAGGGTTTTTGGCTTTGTTTCCACTTTGTTTACAAACAATGGGTATAATCTCAGTCTCGTGGGCTACAGCATTTCAGCAAAGCTCTCGAGGCTTTTGTAAATTCTTCAAGAACGAATGGGTACGTATCGGTAATTTCTAGGTCCCAAATGGATGTGACGACTACAGACGGGCTTTTGAGATCCGCTTGGTTCCAAACCCCTGTGTGACACACGCTCACCAGTACATCCAGGCCCAGCGGAGCCAACAGGAACCACCTCAGAGCGGTGCGGTCATACAGGCCCACGAAACAAACCCCGCTGACGCTGTCCCCTTCGATCTTGTTCATGGCGAGCAGCGTGACGGTGAGGCCCCCCGGGAGGCCCCAGGCGCAGGCGTGGAAGAGCAGGGCCTTCTTCTCGATGGCCTCGCTGCCCCACTTGGGCACGGCCGCCAGGAACCAGGTGACGGTGAGGATGACCCACCACACGCTGCCCGACATGGTGAAGAAGTAGAGCACCATGAAGAGCAACGTGCACGCCTGGAGGGAGGAGAGGAAGGCAGAGCCGCAGAGGCTTAAAACACACTCGTCTAGAAACACTGAAAAGATGTGATTATCAATCAATTTGTTTTTATATGCTAGTCAAGAAAAAGAAACGGGGAACAAACTGGAAATTTATATAACTATAACTATATAAGATTTAGTCCGTCAATGAATCGTCTTTCAGAACGGTCAGTAAACCGAGATGCGGTCACCTTGTTGTGGGACCCCTGTGTGACCGTAGCCGCCCGGAAGCGCCCGGGGCTCTCCGCGTTGCACGCCACCTGGTCCTCCAATAGGAAGCCCAGGAAGAACACCAGGGACACCATCATGTAGCAGACGGCGTAGAAGATGATCGGCCGCTCGGGGTAGCGGAACCTGGACACGTCGATGAGAAAGGTGAGGAAGGTGAAGAGGGTTGCCGAGAGACAGACGATGGACAACACGCCGATGAAGTAGCGGGCGAACACCAGCTCGTCTCGCTGGAAGTACATGTTGGGGCAGGGGGGCGAGCAGTCCCTCACGCCCAGGAAGGTGTAGCCCAGGTCGGGGTCGATCTTCAGCTCACGGGGACACCAGAAGCCATAGTCGCGCTGGACGAAGATGGGTGATTCGGTGGAGTCTGCACTGGAGAGAAGGTCTACAGTACGGGGATAGGCATCATCACAGTCTGGGAACCTGGGGAACAGAGAGATCTTTTACATTACAGAAAGACACTGGATTTAACAATACTAAAAAGCAGTGGGCGACTGGCTTAGCACAGACAGCTAGGAGAAAGGCTTCCCATGATCTTCCACTCCCCCGGATCTGTTGGGATTGGTTGCAAGGACTGAGAGCCAGGGGTTCACAGTATAACTCAGTCACAGCGGCCAGTGGTTTACAGTACACAACGTCACAGTGGCCAGAAGATCACAGTATAAATCTCTCGCAGTTATCAAAGCCGGAGCCTGCAGAATAGAAGACTACTAACCTGTTACAGTCCATCTCTTCTGGCCAGGTGATGCCAAACATGTCCATGAGTTTGTAGCAATCCCCCCTGGCCCTCTGGCACAGCAGCCGGCAGGGCAACGTCATGCGTCCGTACTCGGTGCACACCGGAGCGTAGAGGGCACACAGGAACATTCGGAGCTCCGACGAACACTGCAAGTTCACCATGGGATGGAAGGGCTGAGGGGAGACGAGGGGAAACTAGCCGCTTAAACATATGAAGCAAACCAATGAAATGATCTTAAGTCTTCCACATCCGCCACAGGTGAAGTAGCAAACATTGTGATCAAATGTTTTTGCGATGTTCAGGCTGATGGCGCGTGGCCTTTCAATTGAAGGGTTACGCAAGTCAAGGGCGAAGCTTCTTTGTGAAAGTTACACCATGACATTCAGGGGGGTGTTGGTGCACATGGAAATTGTTACACTGAGCCTGATTGTTTAGACAGTACTTCTAACCGGGAAAATAAATATACATTGAATGTTGAATGATCCAAATATGGTAATCTGTTAAACAAATCCCTTAAGAAATCCTCCAAAATAGCAACTGGCTATGAGGCATGCAAGCCTCATGAATGGCTAGAACTGATAATGCAGCTAATTTAGCAAAACATCCTATAAATTGATTCATAACTATCAATCACTATACATAGTGTTAAAGAAACAAAAGTCGCCTCAACTCCAGAGTGAGAATTAATCATTTGTAATTGCAGGTGCAGTTTAACAATGGTAATTGTGCTATTTGCCTGACAACAGTCAACAAATTGACATGTGCAGCCAACATTTTCCAAAGAAATGTTGGGATTCTCAAATGGGAACGCTTCAATTTCCAGATTCCACTGCTTTTATAATGAACAGAAGGGGCCATAAAAGGGCCCCCCCCCACAGCCCAGGACATGTTTCATGTCCGGCCAAAAGAAGAGCACAATCAGACATTAAAACATCTTGTCTGACACAGTTTGGAGCAGACAGGAAAAAAACAACTCTGGCCCCTATCCTCATCCCCCCCCACCTCCCTTAGCCTGTCACAATGAGACAGAGGGGGGGAGGATAGGAGCAGGACAAGCTTAGTAACCCAACTCCCCCATCAGACTCCAAGCACATGGAGGTAGCTCAGGAGAACCTTTGTGGTGGGGAAGGGTCATGCTGTTACACACTAACACACACACACACACACACACACACAGAGCATTCAGGGATAGAGTGCTAGCTAGCTAGCAGCTGTGGGGCATGGCTTTAGTATGCAAATCCCCAAAGGGAGGGAAGAAAGGGCCCCCAGCCCCACCAAGGGCCAAGCTAGCCGCATCCTGCTCCTGCTGGGGACGGCCTTTGTGACAGTGACAGGGAGAATGAGGGGTGGGGGAGGGTGGAGGAACAAGACAGGAGCCCCACCCACCGAAATGGGAAGATGAGCTGAATGGAATTTCATTTCTACAGCCAAGATGGGAAACAGTGGTGGGCACTGGAACAAAACTGGCCAGAACAGGATTCGGTTTCATCTTAACTGTATAAAAACAACTCATGCCCCGTTGGTATTAATATAAACGACTGTACAACACCTTAAGTACATTTGAACACCCCCCCCCCCACCCCCCTCCCTCTCTTACACGGACAGACATGATTATGATGAGGCACATTTATGTTGTCATCCATCATCACCATAGTTAAGCCTATGTATTACTGATGCAGTATGGCTGTATTGAATCGGTTTCTCACAGTAGAAGGATCACGCAGCAATGGGAAATATGACATATGTGGATTATAATAATATCATTTTTTTGCAGTTGTTGGTACTTTCTGTTAGGATTAATCATTTGATCATTAATCATTCTGGTACTTGAAAAAAATGGAATTCACAAACTTTAGAGGCCCTTTTATACTTTGAATACACTACGGGTTTGCATATCATCACTGCAACAACAGAATGATCCAACTAAGATGGGGCATTTGTACACCAAAGAGTCATGATGATTTATTTTGTATTAATGTAGACCCCGTCCGTCAACAGGATTCTACTTTGACAACGGGGGTTCAGTGTGGGCTTCCTCCCAGACGCCTGCCTGTTTTTAAAGGGATTAGGACGGCTGTTAGGCTTGCCCATTCCCACACAAAGAGCCCACATCACATTCACAGTCAGACAGCTTTTCTAAATGCCTTTTGCATATCAAACACAATATTTTGGCCTTTAGATTTCACATGGGCCATTACATAAAGGCAAAGGCGATGTGTGGTATCATCCTAGTTAGTGACGGTTGGAACATAGCGCTCTGACAGGCATCATCCAGACAAATTAATGAATGCACTATATGTTAAGTCGTATTTGGCTCTTCGGATACAGTACCTTTTGTCAGAGTCACAGCATAGTAACACCTGTCAGGGATTTTTTTTTTTATGCCATTCAATTGATATATTAAAATGCTTTGCTTTCAGCATTATAACCAGATGAATTAATTTATACTTGTATGACTGTAAAACCCAAACCTGGCTTGAGGTGGCTTCTTCATTGATGCATGTCTAACATCCCAACCGCATACCTCTTTTTTTAATCAAGATTAGTTATTATTATGGCATAGCTGCACCATCTTCGGTATGGAGTCTTTGAGACGGAAAGAGCCAGTCTCCAGTCAGGTGACATTACCTCACCAGAGGTCTGTCATAGTGCATTATACCCATATAGAGGACTAGGAACATCTAATGAACATCAAGGGCTCCTCACAGCCCAGGGCAGGTGTGGGCTCTAGGAGAAGATTGCTGTATGGTACAGTGTGTGAGGGTGTGTCTGTGTGTGTGCGTTCAACCACACGGCAGCCCAAACAAATGTAAAATGGTCTTAGCCTCTAAAACAGTAGAATATGGTAACTTGGTCACAGTAGAAACATCTGCTTTTTGTCTGCAAAAAAGCCTGTCTGTGATTGTGTGCCAGACATTGGCCTGCTAATGTCCAAGAATCCCCTCACTCCGCATGTTATATATAGGATTCTGTCAAGCGGCACTCTGGCCCTGAGGGACACTATGACTTAATTGCGGTAACCTTATTACAATTTTGTAGGGTAAGTTCAAAGACTTTGGATTTCAGAGAAGTAGACAAATGATATGTAATCATCTGGAAATGGCCTTCCTGGTAAATAAATCAATTGAACAACAAAGCCTTACTGAGTAAGTGTTTCTGTGTGCCTGTGTGCATGAGCGCATACGCGTGTGACATATGTATTTTTACATATCTGTTCAAAATAAAATAAATTCGGTCACCTAATGCTTGTTTCCCACTCAAATGGTAGATGAATCCAAGGTGTACTGAACAATCAAGACTAATCTAAATGCTTCACTACTTAACTGAACGAAGACAAGTTTTAATTTCACATTCCCGTCTCTTCCTCCGCCCCCCCCTTTTAATTCTCCACATTTCTATCGTGACTGCCATGGCGACAATGTGCAAACGTGGGCGGACCAACGGTGAGAGTACAGGGCGGGGCAATGATGTGTTCGGGCGGGTCAAAGGGCGGTGAACAGGGACCACCTCCCGAGAGCTGCAGAAAAGCCTGCTCTTTTGTTAACAACACAATTGGGACCCGTTTCCCTGGCAACCGTGCAGTGTACCTTGCGTGGGGGGAGGGGGCATAAGACAAAAGACTGAGATACAGCTGGGGGGGGGGGGGGGGGG
>JACXGK010002005.1:0-49356 GCA_016801125.1 Novumbra hubbsi | reverse complement strand
TGGCCTGAGTTTATCAGACCATAACATGTAATGTACTGCCCCTCGAGCTTTTTGCCCCATGTAACCTGACTGGCATCTGAGATCACAGAAACGTTTACATGGATTCAATGAGAAAGGAGGGGTATTGTCTATTTTGATACACAACCTTACAAATGCGTATAAGACTAGGACATTAGACCAGGAATGGGAATGAGACCATCTTTTATTCATAATAGATAATATTATTTCATGAATACAGACGTATTCTAGTGATTCTATTTCACCAGACATCATTAAAGTTCATGAGAAGTCTTAAGAGTTGTGACATGTTTTGAGGAAAATACGTATTTCTTGAAGGGGCCATATGTAAGATTTTTACGGTACTACTAGCATAAAAACAAGCATTTATGACCAAAAGACATCGGCAGTTAATGTTTTGAATATTTAAAACATTGGTCAGAGTGCCTGAGATATTGCTCATCTCAACATTCTCCCCCTGTCCGTCTATTTGTTTGCATTGATCTATAGTTTCTCATATTCTCTTTGATACTCGTGGGACTATATTTGTCCGTTTCTTTTCAGATTTTCTCTCTCAGAAAACAGAGGATGGATGATGCTAAAGAAATAGTAAACTCCCAGCCCTCAGGCAGCTATCGCACTCCAGCAGTGGGGTTATTCTGAGGTCAGTCAGTTCCACAACAAGCCCCCTAAGGCTGACTGACTCAGACTTTATTTCGAGAGATGTGTAATTTGTGCACCAAATGGTTGGCAACCACAGAGCCAAAAACCTGAAGCCAAATCGAAAAGCACTCTGTATAGAATGTTAATTAAATGAGGGCTGGGGTAGAAGATACTCAGTGATTTCCTCTAGAGACGAAATTTCACAGCTCCAATGCCATTTACAAGGAAAAGATATGAAGCTTCTTAAAAAACACTCCTTCAGAGGGTTTTCTCCACGGACGAGGATGAAAGGAAGCCATTGGTTCTCGCCCAAGTCCCGATTTCTCCACGCTACGAGCCATTCATCATCATTATCATGGCTGTTGAGTGGACCTTATTCCCTTTCAAATCAACTGTCAATCCTGATTTGGCTTTTTCTCTTATTAAAGGCTCTGGTTACTCTCTCATGGACCGGTCGGCCATGCCAAGGATACTTCAAGAGGACAACATGCAGATTGAGGCGTTTTGGACGCTTCAGTCTTTATCGCCGATTGGTATTCATGCGTTTTCTAAACATCAAAATAGCTGTTCATTGTGTTAACAGAGACATGCTTGTGAAAGCGTGTCTAATCAAACTGAACCGTTGTCTTTAACCAAAACCCCATCGGAGTAGTGAAATCCCAAATTTAAACAACTACAACACTGGCCTAAGTGGGATACACTGACCTGATTACAATATATGTGGTAGTAAGCAAATACAAATTCATTTTAACATAAATGTATGGTAGAAAGTTTTACGGACAGACTACTATGAAAGATCTGGATTATAAAACGCGACTGACGAAACCGATCTAACCAATGTCGGTGTGTGAGGAAGGATATGGAAATGGAGAAAGCTGTGGGACATTTCAAGTGATAAGCTGGGTTCACTCAGTGCAGCTGTGATGCAGTGTGATGGCCAGGGCATGTGGAGAGGTTGGTTATATAACCAGTACAAAACCCTAACTCTCTCCATCCCTCTCTTTTTCTGTCCATCTCTGCCTCCTCCTTGTCAGGACACGGCCAACAGAGTGGGAACAGATGGGTGGGCTGTGCTCAGCAACATCCTCTCTAGGCCCCGTATGAGCAAGGCTGGGCGGGGAGGAACAGGCTAATGGTGGGGAGTAGGTTTGAGTGGCGCAAAGGGTTTAGAGAACGGATGGATGTGGGGTAGCAAGACAAGATTCAAAGCACTGGATCAATTAGACCAGAAAGATATACCATCCAATTAATCTAACCAGGAAATGCAACTCCTCAATGATATAGTTAAAATGCCAACAATGAACCTTGCATAGAGGATCCGTGAGTGTGTGTGTGTTTGTGTTAAAGATCTTTAGATGTGGAAAGTGGGATGATAAGTGTGCCTGCGGCTTATCCCAGCAGCTGGAATCAAACATTATCTCACGAACAGGACTGTATGTTCACTTCAGCACAGTGGATCTAGATTTTAGTCAAAAGTCCTGAGACCAAAGCCTGTTACATAAAATATATATTTTTTCTCAGTAGAGCACGCATTTCTTGAAACTGCACAGTACAAAAGGAAACAAGTATGAACAAACTGAATAGCAGAAAATGGGGAAATGAATTAAAAATAATAATAAAATGTTTTAAACCAACACTCACATTTGAGTTTTTATAACTTCTAGCACTGATTTTCTCATGGGTAAATTTACTGTTACTGAAGGAGGATGTATCTGTCCCTCAAAACTGTAACATGAATGTACAAATTCACATAAAGTGAGCAAAATGACTGAAATGTTGAAAGTAGTTTCTGTTGGGCAGTCTTTCACAATACAAACAGCAGGTTGCAGAGAGGAACCATTTTCCAGTAGAAGCCTGCAGCAGACTAGACCACCACACAATTCACTTCACAGAGTCATTTAATAATTTATGGTTTGAAAAATGCCCCCAAAAGAAATTTTAAAAGTTAATTGATCTTATAATGTTTTTGTAATATGTTCTCAGTCCCCTGGGCTAGAGGAGCAGACCCAAAGTAGGCTACCATTTTGACATTATCAACACTGCTATCAGTTAGCCAGCTAGCAGGGCCGGTTTGGTTATGCCGTCCATGAAGCATCCGCCTATTGTCCGCCTATGAATTCAGCATACACAAGGACAGTATGAAATGCAGCATACTCCTTGAAAAGGGGTTCTTTACAGAGGGATTTGAATGTAAGAAAAACCATTATCTGTAAAATGACCACAATTCTCCTGAGCATGACAAGTCAGAACTTTCCAGCATCATCCCGTCCCCTCTGGATGGCGCCAAGTAGATTTTGCAAGTCAGCAGCACCCCATAAAACTCATAGAATTCAACATGGGTACTCTTGACCACAACAACGCAGAGGTCTGAAGGAGTACTTCAACAATTATTTGAAGTATGTCTTGTTTTAATAGTTGTGCTTTCAATGAACCTTCAAATGATAAAATGGTTCTCGACATGGCAGAACCCCATATAAATGTAGTTTGCAGATTCCTACAAGTAGGTTCAAGGTAGAATCCTCAGCAAATGGTTCTAAAAAGCACTAACAATGGTTTCGTAAGTAATTAGATTCAGTTGTGGGTATATTTTGCATGACCGAATAGTTGGGGGTCCGGAAAGAAAATAAAAAAACTCAACCCAACAAATTGACCGCTACTTAAAACTAAAAAGAGAACACATTTTCAAATCAATTTACACCGTCATTTCGTACTAATGTATCTATTTTATATTTGTTAGTGATTTGACCGTTTTTGCCCCCTGGTTCTAGTGATCTTCGAGTGTACAGTAAAAGAATGTGTCTTACTCATCAAAAAGGTGTGGAAGAGAGAGAGAAAAAAAGACAGCAATCGCGAAGACAGAAAGAACGAGAGAAAGAGACAAAAAGCAGAGACAAAAAGCTGCAAGCAGAGAAATGAGTGAGCGAGCGCCAGCGATTGAAAGAAAAAAAGGTGTGTGTGTGTGTGTGAGAAAGAGACATGTAGGGTTGCAAGTCAGGGGTTTACCTCCATGGCGAGTGCGGCCGTCTGCTGGTCATAGTGGTTGAGGAGATTGGGCATAAAGGTGGAGTTATAAGGCAGCCCCTGACACATGCGCAGGGTGATAGGCTCACAGGTGAACATGCTGTGGCTCCCGGCAGCAGACTCCATGGGGATGGTCTCGGCCACCCTAATCGCAGGAGCCATCAGCACAGACACACACAGTAACCGCAGCAGGCCCATGGCCAGGCTGGGCACAGGCCGAATCCTAGGCCTCATACACAAAATAGAAAGTCAATGAGAGAGAGAAAGTGGTTGCGATACAGGTATTCGATGTTCATGCGACGGACTGGTCCAGTTTCTTGTCTCAGAAAATGACAGTTTGTGTCTGGGTAGAATCCAATATGGCCGCCATGGCTGAGGCTGGCTGTATCCATCGCCTTGAGTCATAGAAGCTCCATCACCTTAGCATGACGCTTGGCGTTGGCTCTCTGGCCACTCCGTTTAAATGATAAACAATGGTTTGGCTTGAAGAGTGGATCCCAGCAATAAGTCCTAGATGTCATGGGATCTGGCGAAAAAGTAAGCACATTGTAGCCTGACTAATACATTCTTAGATATATAATGAAGCTAACTACAATATGCATTTTCTCAATATATTTTAATTGCTCTTTATGATAAATAATCCATTATTATCCTTTATAGGGGAGTAATCTGGTTTGGATGGATGTGGAACAGGTGAATCACGGTAATTAAATGAGTACACTAATTCCATTACTGCAATAATAGTAAGATACCTAGTACAACATTATTATAGCACAAAAATTTTCATATCTGTAAATACACAAACCTTTTTGGAAGAAAGGTAGCTTCTACAAAATAATTACAATCACCGTTACCACCACTGCCACATGTCAGCTAACAAATGAAATGCACTTTGAAATATAAGAAAACGGAAACATTTGACAAAATGCATTCCCGCTATCACCTGGCCGTGCGTAATAGCGTTTACTGACGTTTCCCACAAGCTTTTAGCGCATTGCATGCTTTTAACCAGGTTACAAAACTACCGGTAAATAGAAACAACCGTGGTGACACTGAACTCTGGTCGTCAAAAGCAGCTGTCCACTCCAAAGACCGCGCGTAATGGACAAAAACGTTGTCCGACAAATAAAAATGTCATAAAACAGAACAAAAGATGACGGTTGGGCTCTACTTCATTTGAAACGATAGTGACCGTATGTACGCTAGCCTATCTAAACTGATGTACTCACTTCAGGCGTATCCAGTAGATTTTACTATAATCCTGCCAGCGGTGTTGGCAATAAATACTGTATGCACTATAAGAAATAAAACCGACAAAAGTGCCCAGAAAATCAAATAAGATTTTACCTCTCTGCACGGGATGCTAATTCACGTGTAGGGGTCTTCGACGCTCCACGAGCCCGTAACAATGAGTGAGAAGCCCACACGCCTCTCCTCCTCCTCCCTCTCTCCCTCCTCTCCCAGCAGGTTTACCAATAGGCGATGATGTCCTTAACGAGAGCGCGCATTAAACGCGTACGCGCATCCAATTGAACTCCATCCCGGTTACAGTTTTAAAATTACTGACGCTTTAGTTTGAATGAGGTGCACACATTTTGTGCAGACCTGATCAGCTAAATGGCTACAATTACAACTAAGATAAATCATTGCTAAGCCTTCAGTATCCCTAAATGGTAGTATTTTTTAAAAAGCCAAGTAGACCAAACGTATTGTATTATTATTGGATGCAACGTGCCTGGTGTGATTTGCAATACTGTAAGCAAAGACAATGTACCCATTGTAACCTCAAATGCCGCACCTTGTGAATAGATTGTATTTCGGTGGCAACAGCGCCACCCTCGCGTGACAAGCAGTGTTTGCGGCTCTCACGTCGTTGCTCTTGACTACGCAACGCAACTACGGGAGAGGGGTTCGGTAAAGCGAGAGGGGGAGGTGCTGCCACCGTACACACATTTCTATGGAAACTAAGAAACTGTACGAACGCTTCAAGACCACGGTGACATTTACTGGTAATTCTATGCACAATACGGCTGATTCGTGATTTGGATGATAATTACGTGCTTGTCTCATGCGTCTGAGGCTGGAGGAAATCTTGGTAGGACGAGTCCACTCATATTCTATTTCTGATTTATTGTCTCGTTTTTATTGTCTAGTATATTTAGCCTTTATTTTAGCAGGCAGATAATTTACATCATTAAAAAAGTAAGATACCAAAGTTGATTAAAGTACTTAGCTTTTAGGTGCTTTGACTAGGCCCACCTGAACTACACTGAGATAATGTCAATTTATGGCGAAAAAGGGACATGATTAACTATAATGTTTTAACCAGACAATAAAGTATTCTCCCTCCTAACAGAAACACCTAAATATGTCCTTTGCACCAAGGGTGTCACTAACCTCTACTAAGATGCAGACCAAGATGAGTGCTTGGACGCCTCTAAACCACCAGCTATCAAATTGCATTGTAAAGATCACTATATTCTATAAAAATAATAAAATAATAATAATGATGAGATGAATCCATTTTTAATGTAATATTGTACTTCTTTAGGTGTTTGAAGAGAGACGAAACCTGTTGAGAAAGTGGGTAAGTGATCCTCTGCAATGGGAAGTTATTACCAGATTCTAAATTTACCAGGAAGAATACAACAGAAGATATAGCAACAGAACTGAACGAAAATAATCATTTTACATGTTGTTTACAAGTCCATGTTTACAAGTCTACAAAGACACTTTTCATATCCACTTCTGAAGAATTGGCTTGTACATACTTCATGTCACCCATATATGTCTGGCTGTCAGTTTGAGAAGTGGAGTGACAGCCAGAGAAAGGCAGTCCTACAAGACTTCTTCTCGCTGTGTTCTGTGGGCCAGCTGCGATTCCTCCATCAGAACTTGGCCAAGAGAGTTCCAGAGGAGAACCTAGACTTCACCTCTGTTCTGCCCAGAGTTCTCTCTCTCTACGTGTTCTCTTTCCTGGACCCCAGGAGCCTCTGCAGGTGTGCCCAGGTAGGGGGGGGGGCGCTCTGCCAGGTTTTGTGGTTCTGTTCATCGATGCAAAAAAGTAACAGTTAGTTAACAGTAAAACAACTGACTGAAGAATGTGCAGCTTGTTTGAGTAACAAAACTCTGATCAAATTGTATTATTCATTGAAGGTATCAAAGTGCAGCCAAATGCTTATTTAAATTGTTATTATTGGCTTCCATAACAATTCTTTAACAGTCACTATTCTTTATTCTAAACCGCATGGATCGAATAATGAATTCTGATTGGCTGAAAAAGTGGGTGTAATTGATTTCCTTGTAGGTAATTATAAGCAAAAATGCACCTCAGACGTTTGTGGTATAATGTCAATATACATTGGCATTTAAATACTTAGCTGGGGGCATATTTTGGGATATTTTGGGGATTATGCTTTTACTTAAACCAAAGAGGATAGTTTTAATATTTTTATATTTTGGATCTCTATAAGCAAAGATATGAGGTCTCATCTTTAGAGCACTATCTACTACTTTTACTGGGTCCTTAAGTTCAATTTACCCCCAAACTGTGGTAAGTTGTGGCAATAAACCACGATTTCGGGACACACTCTGTTGGATAAACTGTTTACCTGAATTCTGATTATTTTAGAGAATACGCAACATCCTCACTTTTACAAAATCATTGTTACAAAGAATACCGTACTCCCCATGACATATTGAGTACAAATGTAAACAATCACTAACAATATGTTATAACCCTTCATGTCAGTATGTGTGTACTTATTTTGTCAGGTGAGTTGGCACTGGAGAGGAATAGTTGAGTTGGACAAGATTTGGATGCCCAAGTGTCTTAAACTGGGCTGGTACATCAACTTTGCCACCACACTGTTTGAACATGGGGTCTGGAAGAGACATTATGTAGAGACTGTGGAAAAGCTTTATCTGGGCAAACCCAAGGTGAGTGACTGAAACGTGAGCGCATATAAAACCAGCTGTCAGGAACAGACAGTTTTTATGACAGTGTGTGTGTGTGTGTGTTCAGACCCCCTTACAGCCGGAGTTCATCGCTCCTGAGGTGATGTCGGTGAACACAGTCACATTTGACCAATCCACACACCCACTCCAGCGAGAAAGGGGCGATGCCGGCACCATAAGTGGGTCAGGAGGGTCCCAGCTGAAGGGGCTACCCCCGTGGAGGGGGGCAGACAAACACCCCACTGACACCATACGATTTAATTATCTCCAGAATCTAGACCCCATAGAGCATGCTCGCCAAGTGTAAGACTAAGAGAGTTAAGAGAAGAGAATGCAGTTAATGTGTGGTTTGTGTGTGTGGTGAAAATACCTAAATACAAAGCATTTACTTAACCACTGCATTCATTCTTAAATGAAAGCACAATAAATTATTAACTGCCCTTGAGGCTACAAAGTTGGATGAAATGAAATTGAACTATCAGCACATTTGTCTTAATCAAGCTCCAGATGACCATGTTGCTTGACTTCCTGTGACTATGGTCTGTTTTCCAGAAAAGCAAAGAACAAAGGGGTTGTCAACCCAGGCAAAACAAAGAATAAAGAGCTGTCTGCAGCCAATTATAAAATACGCAAGGCAAAGTCACTGGTAAGCACCTCTCATTATAGAATGTGACCAGTCTGGTGACCCTCTCTCTCAGGCGAGGGAATGTTTGGAATTCCCAGAACACACACACACAAACAGGCGCCATGAATATGGACCAGACATGGAAAATCATGTTAATGTGCTACCCAGGGGACTTTCGGGGGTGTGTATCTGCTGGTGAGGATAAAAGTGCTGATGCCTCCAGAGAAAGGGGAGAGAAGACACTCAAGTGTTTCTGATTATTGAAATACCACACATTTCATCAGTGGGAATAGCACACAGATTACACCTACCTAGGTACTGTACATAATAACTCAATAACAAAACAAATCTTGCAACGGCAGACGTGTAGAGACTGTACAAACAGTACAGACACTATAACACTGAAAGTGTTTACATATATTCTTCTTTTTCTTAGATGTTCCTGTCCTTGGACCTTGGTCCAGGCTTGGTTTCTGGAAAAGGACAGCAGCAGAACTGGTTCCGCCCAGAGTGGGCCACACAGAGCTTGGAGTGCCCTGTCACCAAGGCAACAGCCAAGAGCCTGTTGCGGTCAAGCCAATGGAATGCTGGGATACGACCTGGTCTAGTGAGGTCAGCCGTGCCCACACCAGGAAGGAGTCGGGGCATCAACAAGAACACAAACGACAACACCTAGTGAGGAAAACGACTAAGACTTGGACGTGTACGAGGGTCGGGTGAATTCTTATGCGTTTCAAACTGTATATATATATTTCCAGCCAGTTACGTGGATAGACATAGAGGGCAAA
The DNA here is from genome assembly GCA_016801125.1 of Novumbra hubbsi. Lineage (NCBI taxonomy): Eukaryota > Metazoa > Chordata > Actinopteri > Esociformes > Umbridae > Novumbra > Novumbra hubbsi. Next base: position 40,305 of record JACXGK010002005.1, on the reverse strand, counting down.
GGGCAATAGACCCAATTGGAAGCCATGCTGCAGTTGTACATGTGCACCGGATGTAGCAGCTAAGACCAGTGGAACATCCTAGGTAACTGGTTGGGGTCTATTCTTGAATGAGTTGTGAACTGCAATAGACCATACCTTGTAAGAGAAGGACCATGTTATAAAGAAAGCATTTCAGGGCATTTCCCACTTTAGGAGGCTGAGAAGGTCAGGCTTAGCCACTGTGATTCTCAAATAGTTGGCGGGTCCTTCAGAGGGTGGCACACCCTGTTCCCTGTCATCTATCTCCACACCAGGTGATGTCAGAGAAGGACCATCAAAATAATGAATGATCCCAGCCACCCAAGACACTGCTAGTCATCATATACACTGTAACTGTTTGTTACCAACCCATTACTAACCATAACTGTCTGGTCACTTATTTTAGGTGCATTACCTATATTACCTAGTCGCTCCATGCATCAACTCTTTTAAGGTGACAGTGTTGTTCATATTATTGTTCATTCATTTCTTGTTATTTTTTAGTGTATATATTCCTTTTATTACTATTTTTTAACTTTGTGTTTTTTGTGCTAGTCTAAAGTTGTTAAAGAAGCATTTGGATAATGTTTAATTTGAAAAGTTAACTTCCACTGGAGTCTGTGACGTCACATTAACTTTTTATTTTCATCTTGCGTGGTTCGTGTACTGTCTAGTGTCTGACCTATGAAATGGCAACACCAATGTTTGAAGGACTTCCTGGAAGGACACAAACTTCCCACAGTGGATCAGATAAGTGAACCATATCGCCACCCTGTGGAGGTATTGAGCACTGCAGTACAGCCAGTTAACAATAAAACCCATTGCTCTAGCAGAGTGATGTACAGGGTCCCCGGAGGCAGATGAGAGTATTAGGTGGATGGAGATCATATTGTGAATTTAAAGACAGGACTAACATTTGAAATCATGTTCATGTGAATTTCTTCCAAGCTCAATTACTGCATACATAACGCATGGAAGAAGAACACGTTTGATCTGGAAAATGTATAAAATAAAGCAATTAAAACAATAACAGGTGCAGGAAATGTACCCGTTTTTTATTTTCAGTTCACACATCCCTTCAATATGCTATATAAAGCAAAAGCCATTTATAAACAATGAACCAAAGGCCCAAGCAATTAAACAATGTTGTCAGTTAAAACAATATATATTCAAATATCTCAGTAATATCAAACACAGCTTGCATACAAGACGCATTTATAATAGCATATATTGAGCAGAAGGCATTGTGTAGTTCAATACTGACAGTTTGAAATATTTTTGGATAATTAAACCCAGTATATTATCAATATCATACTGCATACATTTTCGCTTGACATTTGATAGTTTCATCCATGTACAGTATTCATTCATTGCATATACACATTACATCCATTACAAACAAAAACTATGGCTCACGTGTCACATTGTATTGTGAAAAAACAGTAAATATAGAAAAAAATGTTTAATAATCCATGGTGGATTTCATTCCTTAAACGTCTATTAGTAGTATCGTAGGTTACAATGATCAGTACTGATACATTAAATTCATAGTGATGTTATTTGAAGCATTGATGAAATTCATACTAGATATTTTGACTTTTTAGCAGACCCCCTCAATTCACATCAGCAGAGTAGATCCTAATAATTTACTAAATAATTATACATTTTTAATTACAAATTCTCTGAAATGATGTTGGTGTTTGTGTCTAATTTAGTCGCAATTAGGTGTAATGTAAAAGCCCAAATGGTTGTTTTCTAATTTGATAGACAGTAAACAGGATAAGTTTGAAAAGGTTTTGCCATTTCTTGGTAGACTAAATTCCAGTCGGATTCAGTTATCATACCAACTTCATGTCACTTACTGTCATGACATGATTAACTTGTCAATGACAGTGAGGAGAAATCACTGATTTGGGACCAGGCTAATGACTCAGATAAGGGTCAAAATAACACCGGCCAATTACAGTGTGTTTACACAGACTGTCTACATTCCATTTGAGTCTTCAAAAAAAGTTTATGCAGTCAACCAATAACAAGTGATTGTCTGACATCCACCAACAGTTTTACTCAAATTCATAGATCCACATTTGTATATCAGAAAGCCACTCACAATGCTGGTATGTGTTGCAGTCAGCTTGCCAATATTGTTCTCCTGTTGATAATTAAAAATAACTGTATTTACTACTGAACCATGTAAAAAAAAATCCAACATTGCATACAAGCTGAATGAGCTTCATGAACCCATAATGCCCCTTTGTTCTATCTGCATCAGCATCAAACAATTATGCACACAGAAGTTACAGTTTCAATATCAGTCAAAAATTTATGAATTCAATAAAAAATTATTAACAAGGGTAGCACAGCTTACCGCTAATATATGGATAACAAATGTAATGCGTCTCGCCTTACAATATCACTGACATTTGGAAGTCATAAAAAATGTGCGACAATGCTGTATTTTACAGGATGGCATTTTATATGTACTGACATGGTATGGTGTGCGTTTTTTGATTTATTTTACACTCTACCAAAATGAGTGACTGTAAAGGCCATCCAATAAGGAAACCTTCTAAAACACTTGTTGACACCCCTTAATAGAAAGGACCGGTAGGTGAACCTCCGGTTGTCAGCCAAATACTTACTCCCTTACCTGCAACATTGGTGTGAGTGCACACTTTGGGGTACAACCGTTAAACTGAACACAGGTCTTATTTTTTTCACAGCACCACTGGGACACCAGATGATAGTATGAATTATCAGTCACCAGCCCCAACATCCTTTAGAACAGTGGAGGAATTAACTGGTTTTCACTAAAGAATAACCTAATTTTATATTTAAAAGCTGCTCATTAGAGCAATGTATTTCTGTAAGAAACAAAGACACACAAACAAGAGAAATACACTTCAAATCAAGAAAAACAAAAACAAATGACATTCTGAGTGCTCTTCCTGCCACACAGGTTTAAAAAAAAGCATTTGGTTGATTTGTTTATTTCTGAAAGTCTTACACGGCCTGTTCTGTCATTTACTTGCCAACAAAGCACAACGTTCACCAAACTTACTGAAAACACTTTCTAAAGCCATTGTTGCTTTATCCTCTTAATGCTTTACCAAATTCCAAACAAACCTGTAGCTTAGAACCCTCAAGGCACTTCTGGAATTCCAAGAGGATTTGGATCAGTTTGAACGAACTTTATCGTGCAGTCTTCTGATAGGAGAGGTGTTTTCTGTCATATTCCTTTTATTCACCCAATCAGTTCTGCTGGTATGGCAATGGATTAGCCTGGATACAAATCTGTCTGGGCCCTCTTGGCAACACTGAACAACCATGGGCATCGGGAAAACAGTGCAAACCAGTCTGCAACCAGGTAAGGGGTCTATTTGGAATTCAGCTTCTGTTGACATTAAAACCACCATTAATGAAGCTCTTTTGATTTCACAGCTCACTCACAGGGGAGCACTAGAATGCTTGATTTACAGAGTGCTTTTTGCAAAAGGTCAGTTTGTAAAGGGAAGATGTATGACTACAATGTGTGCTTCAACAAATAACAGAAAAGGCAATTTCTGGAGATAAAAAGGAACATGTTCTATGCAATTCTGTAACTTGGAGGGAATGACTATGTAAATACACAAGTATTAACATCAAGCCTTTTTAAATTATGTAAACATATACATCTTTTTCTGAGGTCAGTACATGTATCCTCTTTATATTAAAACTTTACTGAAGCATCGTTCGGATGTTCTTTGGAGTGGACTCGTCATTCAGGTGTTTCGTAGTGAACCTGGAAGAGAGAAAATATTGATTGAAAGCAGGACATAAGACTTAAACAGCTAGCAGGCAAATGTGTTTCATATCAACACGTCATAATACTGTTAAAATATATAGAAGAGGGAGTCTTGGAATGTTTATTACAAAAAATGGTGAGGCGAGGGTAGTGACTTACTTGAGGGCATTCAGGAGACCTTCAACATTATCTGCTGGTTGTTCTTTCAGAACCTTTATGCATCCCTTCATCTGATGGAAAAAAATACATAAAATCACCTTTGAAAACAGTAATTCGCAAACATAATCCACTGACATTTAAAAGTCAAAAAGTACATGCTACCTTTATGATCCATTTTAGCCTATAGCAAAAACAGTATATACACTGTTGTAAATTCAGGAAATGAAAGGGGATCTCACATCGATCTTGGAGGACTTGTTGAAGGCCCCGTTCGGATGGACGTGGTCGTAAAGGATAATGACTCCCACCATCACTCTCATACAGAACAGCAACGTGTCCTCACTGTTGAACCTGCTTGTATAGTCTCTGTAGACAAACCAGTGAACAGGGAGGTTTAGTGTGTGACACTGCTAAACAAATGTCCAATACATTGTCAAGGGGCGATTGTGCTCCTAAACCAGGCCACTCACGGTGTCTCCAGCATGACTTTACACACGCTGGCCATGGTGCTCAGAACATCAGTGGTGTTCTCCAGTGGTAATGTCTTATTCTGGGGGTGAAAGTAGGATAATGTGGTAACATTTGTTAACATAACCCGGCCTTCAAATCCATCTGACACTGAACAAGCTGATCGCAGGCAGGGGATGCTATTATTAACCCACATTTACAGAAATCCTGCCCAGCCTCTTACCTCAGTTACAAAATTTGTTGTAGCTGTACTCAAGGTTTTCAGCATTGGTGTGGCCTCGGCGTAGAAGAGGGACATCCGATTGGCCATCTCGTTGTTTACCTCGTTCTCTATATCCAACTAAAGACAGGGGAAGCCACACAGGACAGTCAATATCAGATGCATATATGCCACTGAGGCAGATGACTAGATGGCAACAACACAGGAGTTCTGACGGCTAAATAGGGCAAAAACAATAAAAGCTATACAGTGGATAGCAGAAAAAACAGACCTCAAAAGGGTCGGAGGAACCAGTAACATTCTCAAAATGAAATTGCCTGCACCAAAACTGGGACAAGGAAAAAAAATTATTTGCATCGTTGACAAATGTGCTTGTCAAACTCACATTCATGTTGTTTATTCTGTTTCGACTGATTGTCCTCCTGTAATAGCTAAAGTCGTTCTGGATGGCAGGAATCCTCATCTGGAAGAAAAGACAATCCATTACAACCAACATACATAATATTGGAACTGTCATTTACCAGAGGGAATAAAACCGGTGCCAAATGCACTGTTGTGCAGAAACAACCACTCGTGTTTTTGTATGAAGGCTTTGCCCATTATGGAATTTAATAATTTTTTGTCAGGTTTTTAAAACAGTTATATTACTTTCATGTGGATTTGAATCCATAACCTTTGCTTATGAAGTAACTAAGCCGGCCTATTGTATATGAAACAATTGTAGTTAGTTGCAGTATTTCAAAGGGGTTCATTGGTCAGTATGACCTTGAGTTCGTCAAAGCGTAGGGTAAAATGGAGGATCTCAGCAAACTGTTTGGCCAGTGCCTGCTCCTTCTCCAGGTGCTGGGTGGGGGTGTAGGGGGGACACGTCAAGGACTCCAGCAGACTCTGAAGGGCCCTCTCTACAGGGGGGGAAACACATTGACATTAAACACGAATAAAAATGCAGTGCCCTCTTGATAAAACAGCACAAAAGAAAATAGAAAATAATTTAAACCGGAAAAAACATGAAATTGTAAGATAATTGTACAGAAACCTACAGCTGAGCCTATGCATGAACATCCATATTATGATAAATTACCTAAAATAAAGCGATGACACAGAACAACATGTACCACCATATGTTGATTCATCCTCATTTCTCAAATGTAAACTAGTGATTACAATGAACAATTTATACTTAGTTTTGGTTTACTCACCCAGCTCTAAATCAATATCACAAAAGTGGATTGGATTAAGGCTGAGTGCTGCCCAGACTCACCTAGTCTCAAGGAGAAGTTGTAGAACTTCTTGAGTCGTATAACTAACGGGCAGACGGAATTCCAGGCTTGCTCCTGTAACCGCATGTCACTGGGATTCTGAATGGCCTGAACACACAAACCAAAGTTACAACATCTGTAATATCCGGTCTTCAAATGGTTCATTGAGCGTTTAATGTTGGTTTGTTTGTGAAGTATTATCCAGCATACATACATCACGTATCTCCTTCCCTGCTCCTTTGTAGGCCTGTAGGTCAGCGAGAACGCTTTCCGAGTCCTGGAGCACAGCGTTCACCTGGTTCCATACCTCCCTCTCACAGTCTGTAGGCTGCGCATCTGACACAACAACAAGGTGTTAGTCGGGCACAGACACGAAACTCGTACATCAGGCTGGGCTACGCTGCTCCTGGAGGGCCGCAAGGCTTAATGATTTCCATTTAACAGACCAGTGACGCTGCGTGGTGAATTTAGTCAAACACTCAACTGATTGACCCAGTTGGGACAGAATTATACTGTACCCGTGTCACTCCAGAAGCAGGGACCCATGCACCGGTGAGCATTCAAACACTGGCTTAACATGAGAAGATATGCTTTACTTGAGTTGGGAATGCCTTGCATGTGGGGGGGGGGTTAATAGACCCTTGATGTTACTTCCCCATAAAATTAAATGAGAAGGAATTACACAACATTGCGCTAGCGTGACATTAACATGAATAGTTTTAGAATCAAAGCTAGACTAACTCTAATCCTGATGAGAAGTGGTAAGGGGAGGCTACTTAGTGGTAACAGAGCAGAAAGTCCTACAGAAGTGACACATCCTCATCACAAAGCCACATCAAACTGAGACTAACAACGCTGCAGTTTAGAGAGGAAGCTCTCTAAATACATTCTTATGACCATTTCATGTTATAGTCACAAGATACACATAATCTACATTATTATACCACTAAATCCATAAACATTAGTTATAGATGCATCAGATGACCGGTAGTGTTGGGGCAATAACTGAAGGGTTAGGGAACTAATCACTGAGATGAGAAGGACAAAAACTAATCCATTTTACCCTTGAGCAAGGAACGGACAAAATGGATTCCTTACATACACTTGGTTTCAGAGTGGCATCTACCGTATTTTCCGCACTATAAGGCGCACTTAAAAGCCTTTAATTTTCAAAAAAAAACAACAGTGCGCCTTATAATCCGGAGCGCCTTATATATGGATCCATATATGAATAAATCAGTCTCAACTGTGATCCGAGCTTTCACGAAGGCAGGAATAATCTCTGAACTGCCAGGCAACAGCAGCGACACTGACTCGGATAATGACGAGAGGAAGCGGGGCAGGTTGGATGCCGTAGTCGCCCAACTGTTCAATTCGGACACTGAAGAAGATGAATGAGGGATTCGTGGACAGGGAATGAACTGAAAAAGTTTAGCTTTACATTTTATATGTAACTGAACAATGTTGAGTATGCACTAACGTTTCTTTTACTACGGTACATGTTTACTGAATTAGGGTAAAGTTCCCCTGAGTTATGCACTAACGTTTGATTTAGTGGTATCAGACTGTTTCTTTTACTACGTGTTTACTGAATTAGGGAAAAGTTCCTCTCCACGTTTGGGAGAAGAGTGAGCAAGGCTGGGAGATAATGTTAATATGCACATTAACGTTTGAACAACGTTACCATGGGAGTGAACGTAGTTGTCAGAACGCTTAATAAATTTTGACTTTATCTAACTGTTTTGTTGACATTCCCTTTAGCACATCTAGTGGATGCTAAACGCAAACCCAGTCAAACGTTTGACTGCAATATCTTATGCGCCTTATAATGCGGTGCGCCATATATATGAAAATCTTTCTAAAATTGGTCATTCATTGAAGGTGCGCCTTATAATCCGGTGCGCCTTATAGTGTGGAAAATACGGTACATGGCTGACTAAACTGTAATGGCAATGTTAAAACAGGGTGGAGGGAATACACACGTTACCCTCCAACACAAGGCCAAGGAATGTTGTGAGCGCTTGCACAGTTAAAATAAACTCAAGTCAAAACAGGATACTCAAACTGACAATTTTCTGAAGATGTATCAAGCCTATATGATGTGTAGGAAAAATGCAAAGCAGTGGAAATCTAGCCAGGCAACTGGAACATTCCACATTCAACATGTAAATGGAAGGATGCATGCACAACAAGACATTACAGTCTACATCAATGTTAGTGCTAACCACATCTGGGCCCAGTCGACAAGAGTTCTGCCCTGGTGAATAATCATTGAATGTATTCCAATTTTGTGTAGTCCAATTCACTCTTAGGACCTTGCCTTATGGCAGCAACAGCCCGAAGGCCGGAGAGAGTACGAGATCCAGACGTGTTCGTCGAAACATCTTGCCAAGCCAATCTGCTACTTATGCCACTTGGTCAACCAGTGTTCACAGGCAGCGTCTACGCTTGCAGGAATACACATGTAGCCGCCACAGTCATGACTGTGCTTGCAGGAATACCCATGTAGCCGCCACAGTCATGACTGAGCTTGCAGGAATACACATGTAGCCGCCACAGTCATGAGTGAGCTTGCAGGCGGCGACCGAACGGAGGGGTCCTCAAAGCGCGATTGGGCGAGGCAACACCAACCACAGATGGTCAAATATAAAATCTGATTAGATTTTTGCTTTTTGTTTTACGCCGATGTGATAGATAACGCATACATTGAGGGCTTCAGACATGATAACCGAGAAAGGCTGCATGCAAGAAATGTCAGCTTTCAAATAGATGTGACTTAGATGATAGACAAGCAATGGGCTGTTCCTAAAGCAAAGAGTATAAAGCATGCAGGTGGATTAGTAAAAAGGGCCAGAGACAATTCCAGTTCAATTTAGTCAACAAAACAAATAAATTAAAAATGCCCTTACTTCTCCTTTCTGGAATTAGAAGTCAATTGAAATGGAATTGTTCCTTACCCCCTTGTTAGTAAAACAGCTCTGAAGTAGTAAAGATATGAAGAAAGAAGAACCCAGGCCAGGCAAAAGGCTGTGCTCACTTTCAAAGTCAAGGAAAAAGTTTGGCCCCTGCTCAAGCTCAGTGCAAGTGAGCACTTTTAATAGATTCCCCATTTGGTTTCTGAAAGAGAAAAAAAGCGAGGGAAAGAAGCATGTGGCATGTTAGAAAGCTACCCATAGAGAAAGATTGACAGGTATAGACCAATCCAAAGCTTTGTCCAGGAGTGACCCATTGCAAAAAAAACTTCAGACGATCTGACTGACTCAGGGAAGTGTTTTGTGGTTACACTAACTGGGGCTGAAGGGGGGAAAAGTTGCATAGTTACACCTTCAGACAAACTCCTGCATTCCTCCTTCAGACTTACTTTCAAAGTCCAGGAAAAAATGTGGATAGTTCTCTATTTCCCTTGTAAGGACTTTTAGAAGATTACCCATTCCAGCAAACCTGATAAAAAATAAAATAAAACAACGAACAAAAAGAAAAGTAAATATTTTTTGATGCATTACATACATTTGAATATATTTACAATTAGATGAGCCATGTGAAACAACACAAGAAATGTATGCTACTGTGGAGAAAACTGTCCAGTGAATACTAATTCCACAGTCCTACCACACATTATTTCAAATCCCTTCTCACTTTCCCAAACCGATAACAATGGCAACAATAACTGTAGTATCAAAGTCAAAATGTAACAGATTCTCCCACACAACCAAGAATATTAAATATAATTGGTTAAGGTTATTCTGGTCTTCAGGTCATGGAGTACGATTGCAGCCTTGATAAATTAATAGAATGAGGTAGTTTCATCTGAAACACTAGTTTAAGGTAACAGGCAGGAGTCATTTCCAGACGATGGACTGCCTTGCGGTGGTCTCCATAACATCTGTAAAACACCAGGCAATCTACTTCAGAGGCTTGTGGAATTGATTACTGTTAAAGAGCAAAACTGTACCCAGCAAATAGAAACCTATAGAGTTTAGCAAGACAACAAACTACAAATCAGGGCCAGACGACTACAGTAACTGCCAGCGATTCCAAAAATTGTACAGTCAAACTTAAAATAGAAATGTGATTAGAAGACTCTGGGGAGGTAGTTAAACATCCCTTCAAGACAGAATGACCTAATGGTAAAGAAAAGCAGATAATTAGAAAGATCAGGGCTTTATCGATTCTGCTACACCGAATGGTAGTTGCAAAACTACCTACATTGGTCCAAAACAAACAGTGTGAAGAAAGGTTTTACAACAAATAGGATTATGATTGGCTGTTTGTCTCCCAATACCTGTATATTGCAGGGTGATTGGTGAGCTAAGGGCATTACTAAAACAGACTAGAGAATACACACAGTCTGTTACATGAATGTGTCCCTTTTGATTGCAGACAGATCCTACTAAATTGGTGATACAAAGCTCCACTGTTAGACGGAGCTCTGCACATGATCATCATGCTTGCCAGCTCTCACATCTCTTACTGAGGAAGGAAACATCTTGGCATCTTCATATTTCTCAGAATTGAATCCACTTTGTTTTAGAGCACATCAGTTTTGCCCACAAGTGGGTGCTGTTGGTCCATGTTGATCCTCAGTATGTAGTACAGTAATTCAGCACTGCAAGGAAATTCTTATTCACATCCTTTCATAACATTAGCGATCCTCAAGCTGGACTAAACTCAGAGGAATGCCTTTTACATATTACTTTGAGACATTCAGCACAGTGGTTCCAAACCAGAGGTACTAGGACCCTACTAGGGGTTGGCTACAGTATTGTTTTGCAATTTCAAAACTAGTGAAAATGTCAAATGGGTGATCATGCCAAAACGATGGAATGTGGGACCCATCTAACAGATAAAGGTATTAAGAGGAGTCTAAGCTGGTTTTGGCAGGTAAAATGCACATAAGGGGGTACTTCAGAGGTACTCAGTACAGGGAAGAATTCAGCATCTGGTACAGTAACAAAAAAGGTTGGGAATCACTGACTAGGCAGACCCTCATCCAAAGAAACTGTAATTAGGCACAGTGACAACACAAACAGGTTTTCAATCAAACAATTCCGAAATACATAAGCATGTTTAAAACAAGCACTTCATCCAGCTGACCGTGGAATAAAAGTTGAGGAGACCTTGGTGGGTGTGCGGTAGATAAAGTCACTAGGTTGCTCTGGCAAGGCTATCACACAAGGTCTTCCCAGAACAACCCTCAGATTACGGAATCTGAATTGAAAAGGGAAATACCTTTGTCAAAACTATTCTTTACAAACGATACCTCCTAGAGGTTTTAGTGTATGTAGGCAAAGTCTTCCTCCAACCCTTGTTCATCATTATAACCCATAACAAAACAGTGACTTGGGACAGTTTCTCATCCTATTCTACAAAGCTTTGAAACAATTTACGCAACAGCCAACTCCCCAAAATAGTAGTTACCCCATTACATTCAGTAACATGTTGGGCCTCCCTTAAGGCTGTGGCCCTGTGACTATCGGATGCCTTGGTCTTGCAACCACACAGCGCTCGTCTTAATGCCAACAGCAAACTCACCTCAGGCTGTGTATTGTTGACCACCCAGTACTAGAGTCTAGCACTTGTTGAATCACGAAACCTCAGCTCTAAGCCAATCAGAAAACGGAAGAGAGAAAACCGCTAGTGTAAGTCAATGAGAGCGATAAGAGGGTATTTTTTGCATATGCACAGTATTCCCTGCCAAGAAGTAGTCAGTGTGAAGGCAACTGCTAACTAGGACTATGCTAATCAAGAGGTTGTGGCAGGACCTAGCAGTTAAGGCGCCAATTTCTAAAGGTGTCTCCATGAAAATTGGTATTCACATTGTATTTTGTTTCTGCAGGTTGCTTTTACTGAAATGTGTGTGTACAAATTAGTCAAAAGATAAAAGAAAAATACATGTTCAAGGCAAAGTATATTCCACCTATGGCCAATATCACTCATGTAGAAATTGTTATCCCATGCAATGAGTTCAGTCAAAAACGAGTAAACCCCTTCACTAATACTGGTTGAGTTCAACTGCTGTACACACAAAAATACATTCATGCCATTTTATGCTTTTCATGGTGAACATGTAGGTTTTTAAATCAGTATGTGTTCTTTGGGTGTAATGTCAGGTCCCCTAGCGAATAAGGTTAATAAAGCTGCAGGCAGCAGCAAAGATAACGGTCAGGCAAGAGATATTGGAAGCATATTATTCTATATGTTTCCGACATTTGTTTTACTGAACAGCCAACAGCAGCTTACACAAGACGACCCTAGGCAACATTAAGTGCATTTTGTACGCAAACATGTTTTTGTAAAAGCAATATAAAAAAATACTTCCAATCCAACCTTCTGTTTGTATTATAATACTTGTAGATCTATTTCATTTTTTTATTCAGTACAGGGCTTAATGTGGGTATGTAGTCTATTCAATTAGTCTACTTAAGAGTTATATTTCATTTGTTGGCAGGTATTTAAATCAAAAGGTTGTCAAACTTCCCTTTGTAGCATTTATATTAGATGTGACTGTCCAAGCAATATTCACTATCCTATTTGCATAGGTATTGTCCTAAATACTGATCAGCACGTATGCTGTAGAAGGACCAGAGAAAGCAATCCAATCCAATAATCAGGGTAAGTAACAGTGAAGAACAAAATGTATTCCCTGACACACACAAAAAAAAAAGATACATGCAGGTACCCCGATTAAGTAGCCCCAACTAAGCCCAAGGCCTAAAATAAACCTATTCAAATCTAGATACATTTCTGCTTACTGAAAGCACAGATGCAGGACTTATTTGTTTATTGCAACAGATTTGAAATCACTATGGTGAGGATTTTTGGCTTGCAATCAGAATCAACTTTATTGCCAAATAGGGGATACCCCTACCAGGAATGTTGTGGTGTAAGTGGTACTTCAAAACAGTGAGTCAAGAAAATAATGCCGTAAGTAAAAAACATTTATTCTACTTTGACTTTCATAAAGCAGAACCCCATTATGTGCATTTAAACTTCTAATTCGATTAATCTGTCTTGCAAGTTTCCATTTCCTCTATCTCTAATATGTACTTGGCAAAAAGTTATTTTACATACACTTACACTTGATTAGGCCCATAGATTAATATTTGCTCAGTAAAAAGTAGTAAAACACATTGTGCTCTATGGAGATTTCACATAGCTTGGCTCTTTCTGTACTTCACATTGTTCTCTTGGATTGGGATAATAGCCTAACTACCACATCACCAACATTAATAGGCCATTTGGCATGTTCAGCTGCTAAACGCTGCAATGTTGGCAACATGTTTTTTGTCGTTTTATTTACTGTCATTTTACCATTTAAATTTCATTTACGGCATTGATTTGGGAAGAACCAAGAGGATTTTTCACTTTGTCGGCTTGGATTTGAACCAGGCAGTCGTTTACTGGCCCAACAATCTGAAACACTACCATCAAAGACGGTCAATTATGTTACATCAATGATACAGTGCATTCGGAAAGTATTCACAGCGCTTCACATTGTTCCACATGTTGTGTTGCAGCCGTATTCCAAAATGTATTCAATTTATATGTTGCGCAAAATTCCTCACACAATATTCCATAATGATAATGTGAAAACGTTTTGAAATGTTAGCAAATCTACTTAAAAGAAAAAATAAATCACATGTACATAAGTATTCACAGCCTTTACTATGACACTCGGGTGCATCCTGTTTCCACTTATTATCCTTGAGATGTTTGGCAAGGTTACAAATTGATTGGAACTTTAGTTGATGGGACCTGATTGGGAAAGGCACACACCGGTCAATAGAAAAGGTCCCACGGTTGACAGTGCATGTCAGAGCCCAAGCCATGAAGTCCAAGGAATTGTCTGTAGACCTCAGAGACAGAATTGGATCGAGGAACAGATTTGGGGAAGGGTACAAAAAAGTCTGAAGTATTGAAGGTCTCAATGAGCACAGTGGCCTTGATCATACTTAAATGGAAGAAGTTTGGAACCAACAGGACTCTTCCTAGAGTTGGCCCCCTGGCCAAACGGAGGGATCAGGGGGAAAGAGCCTTAGTCAGGGAGGTTACCAAGAACCTGATGGGTCACTAACAGGGCTCCAGCGTTTCTCTGTGAAGAGAGGAGAATCATCCGGAAGGACAACCATCTGTGCAGCACTCCACTAATTGGCCTGAATGCCAAGCGTCATGTCTAAAGAAAACCAGACACCGCTCATCACCTGGCCAATAACATCCCTACAGTGAAGCGGTGATAGCATCATGCAGTGGGGATGTTTTTCAGCGGCAGGAACTGGAAGACTAGTCAGGATTGAGGGAATGATGAATGCAGCAATGTACAGAGACATCCTTGATGGAAACCTGCTCCAGAGCGCTATGGACCTCAGACTGTCTTCCAACAGAGCAGCCCAGCCAGAGCCCAGACTAGAACCCGATTGAACATCTCTGAAGAGGTCTGAAAATAGCTGTGCACCGGCACTCCCCATCCAACCTGATTGAGCTTGAGAGGTCCTGCAAAGAATAAAGGGAGAAACTTCCCAAAAATGTGCGACAAGCTTGTAGCATAATACCCCAAAATACTTGAGGCTGTAATTGCTGCCAAAGGTGCTTCGGCAAGGAATTGAGCAAAGGCTGTGAATACTTATGTACATGTTTATATTTCCGTTCTCAATTTTTTCAAATCTATACAAATTTCACTTTGTCATGATGGGGTATTGTGTGTAGAAGTTTGTGGCAAAAAAGTATTGAATACATTTTGGAACTAAGCTGTAACATAACAAAATGTGGAAAAAGTGAAGTGCTGTAAATATGTACATTCCCAAAGTATATTTAAAAGATAGTAGGATGAAATATGAAAGTTGTGTTAATGGACAGAAATCAACAATGATTTAACTGTCTAAATATCAAAATGCTTATATATCTGAAGTGTGACAGAGGTGTACAAATCAAACCGGATTTAACCTTTGAGAAGATAACACTGTAAACCTGTGGCTGGTTTTGGAAGCAGGATTTGTCATGCCTTGTGCTATGTAATTACAGCTGGCTCAAAAAGGGCAGCATGCTTAACAGCTTTCCACATAGTTAGATTTGAAACAAGCTCAGTTGGGGAAGTGTTTCTACAGAAAACAAAAGACAACACAACACTTACTCTTGGTCAAAACCTGGATATAATTTCAGAACTGTATTAAGTTGTCCACTAAACCCTGAAAGGTGCTGTCCCAAACTGCAATTCAGCCATAGTCCGGGGTTGTAAGGTAGGCACAGAACAGGAGAAAACTTTGATACAGAAGCCGGTCTAAAAGAAGCACTTGAATATTCCGCATGGAAAACAATGCGCTGAGCAACTCAACAATTAAATTGGGTTTTTGCACAGCAGCAGTCTTCATCGGTACAACCCATAGACATCCATAATTGTGGAGCCACTTTACAAACAACTTTGAGCTGACAGTGTGAAAGTAAACTGAAAGAAAGAAAGTTGACCACCTTCTATAACACACAGTGGTATCTAATTCAAATGAGTCAGTGTGAAAACTAAAGCAAAACAGAGCTGTAAGGCACCTGGGAGCTCAAGGACTGTATATGGTGGTCTAGGATCAGATTCTATGGATCAATATTAACAGAGTCATTATGATCTATCAGGCAGAAATGGTAAAAAGCTGCTCAGACCGGCTTCGGGTACTGGAGCAGGCAGGTCTAAACAGTGATGAAGACATTCTACTGGACATACCGTAATCTGGAGGAGAACCTGGCTTCCCTTCTAAAGCATCCACTTCTTCGTCAAGCGTTCTGGAAAAAAATAACAATAATTGGGATGAGTTGATCAATATCTCAGCATGCTGAACAGAAGACCAAGTAGTAGACTAAGCAATCAACATTCAGACGTGTCAGATCCACAGTGACGTATATCGTCGTCTGACCACATGTTTTTGTGCCTCAGGGGAAGGAGAATGCGTGCGCCCTAACAACAAACAGCGTTACGTTTCCGTTGATCAGCTTCTTCTTTTTCTTTGGTTAGACACATGACTGCTAAATTATTCAAAAGGGAAAGCGATAGCACCATTCAAAAACCAACAACGGCAGGCAAACAACAACTTTATACATATCTTTCAGAGGACCTGTCTAAACTAGGCAGTTAAATATTTAGCACTGACATTCTCCTGGCATGCTGAAGCCACACACACACATCGTTGCAAGTGTCACCACTTTGTGGTGATAATTGATTCCCATTCAACATCCTATTCCTCCTGAACAAAACTCAAACCCAACCCCTAACTCCTGGATAATTAACCACATGATATGCCCACTACACAGGCTGTCTTATGAGTCATATGTAGAGGGTAAATCTGTTGGCCCACATACTGCACCCTCGCAGTATTAGAACTGTGGTGCCCAATATAACATGTCTGCCACAAGCCAGGAAAGCGAATGGAATGGTTTCAAGGGTCCATGACTTGATCTTGTTTACCATCACATCTCATACATATATTGTTGGCATTTTACACTTGATTAGATATAAACGGTGATGAAGGATAAGGGAGTTTACACTAGAAACGCAGCGGGATAGATCAGAACTTGTGCTCAGCAGACCACTGGACCATACAAATCCTTCTCCAATCTAATCCAAGAGAATGAGGCTCAAAGACTATTGCATAGCAGTAATGTGGAAGTAAAATATCTAATAAAATAAATAGTCATAAATACCCACATAAACCATCCACATGCGGTGGTGGTTAATTCTGAACAACCCTAAAAAGCAGAAATACTGACAAGGTGGTAAGCAGAGGCACCTGGCTGCTGACCTGGTTTCACGAAGGCAAGAGGAAACGTCTGTATTGGGGAGGACTGAAATTCTAAACAATTATGGAAAACTAAAAACACACAAAAAATGCTTTCTTACTTTCTCTGCATTTTGTAATATTTAGCTAAGGCAGCAAAGCAAATACATGTCAACAGCAGTAGCAGCAACAGGAAAGCCCGGTAAAACCACACAGAAAGACAGACATAGTATTAAATGGTCTTAGAGTTTAAGGAACTAGTGTTGATGCTATCAAAGATTCTCTGTATTTATTATCAACACAAACCATTCATCTCTACATAGGATTTTGGCCATACTGCCAAGCCCTATTATACGACTCAGTCTCCTATACAACCAGACTTCTGTTCTGGCAGCTGTCCCTTAAAGATGTGTGTGTATATTCTTTCTACTTCACATCCCATCACTCACAGCAAATAGGGACCAGTACCTCACCTCCATTAACCTTGTTTGCTGTGGAGTAAGGGAAGAGAGTAGAGATGTTGAGGGCTGTGCTGGCCCCATGGGGACTTCTGGAATGGTGTAGTAGCACTCGACATGGGTGGATCCCCATACCTCAACTAGTTGTCCTTTACTACACGAGAGGTCTGCTCACCATAACAAACACACCCTTCTATCCATCCCCACTTAACATCTCACCGACCGACCAGCGTCGCTCCCTTCCTCATCCCCCCCACACCTTTTCTCGGCTCCTGGACTGATGGAGAGACTCATCCTGAGTTTCCCTGGCAGACAGCAGATACTAACATCAGGGGAGACTGTCTGGCTCCCAACTCACCATTCACTGCACTACATAGGCAAGGGTTCATGACATATTGGAGAAGGGACTGCGGAATAGGCAGCTGTTTGGGCGCTACACAGAGTCCCAGATAATAAACATGTTTTTCAGCAGAGTGAATTCTTCCGGCCCGGAGACCCTAACACTAGGGTAACAACACAAACGAATGCTGCACCTCAGTAGAGGACACAGATAAACAGCGAGATATTGTGGTGTTCTCAGAGGCTGCTGAATGATGCTCCATAACATGGTGAACTTTTCACACATTTCAGACATTCAACCTGTGGCATCTCAGAAGCACTTAAGGCATAGTTGTATATCCAAGAACACACTTTTCAAATGGTATCACAAAATCTCTGGAGATGATGTCCAACAGCCACTGAGCCAGTACTTCCTTAGTCCGCAAATAACTGCAAGGACAACAGGACTGATGTCCATCACTAGGAAAAGTATCAATCAAATGGTGGGTGAATTTTTGCCTGAGCTACAGAAGAGGTTTACAACAAGATTTCATTAAGACATTTTATATTTGAATACTATTTAATTTTTCATCCCTTCTCTCATTAACGTAACATGTGGCATGCACATAGCATTGAAGTTTAAATAATTTCTCGTTTAATCTCTTAATAACCCCAAAAATTAAACACATGTTTAAAGCAAAATAGAAATTATATGCAGAATGTTTTTTAAAAATGTTGCTGGATAATTTTAGGAAACGTTTATAATTTAATGATCATTACGGTAATGAGTCTAAGAACTATGAATATAGAACACCCTCCCTAGGTTAATTTCTTCAGACTCTTAGTTTGTTTGGCCCAAATCTCGATGTCCACTTCATATTGCTCATTAACAATCTAATAATATATCCAAAGAATTAATTTTAAAAAGCAATGTATTACCATAATGTATAAGATCTACATGCAATCAATGCCCCCAAGAGGCCCAGATGTGGTCCAATAATGAATCCAGGTGAACCCATGTGTCCAGAGCGTCATGACGGAAGCAGTTGGAAATGGGGACAAATTATTTAAATATTTCTTCAGAGATAAATCACATGCTGTGTGTACAGCCGTGGCAAAACGTTTTGAGAATGACACAATGGCAAGTTCATGATGCCAATTTGCATGTACTCCAGAATGTCATGAAGAGTAGGTTTGTGAATCTTCACCTGCCTTACGATTTAATTATGATGCAGAGGGTAACGATTCAATTATAAACCGATTCTCAACCCATTTTACAAGTTATTCAGGATTTTTTTTTTGCATAACACAAAATAAAGTTCTGATATTGTAAACATACATTTCTGGAGCAGCTTTATTACAGTAAAATGCACAGTCTAAAACGCGGTCTATAACAAGGACTATAATATAACTTAAAAGGCTACCATTGATGCAAATGATATTATTTGTGAAACGAGGTAGTATAACATATTGTATTGTTTATGTGGAAAATCTAAATTAATGTGGAAAAACTAAATATGTTTACTCACTCTGAAATAATATTAAGCAAAAACCCATGTTGATTTCGTTGCTTTGAATTCAGCTGCCAGTCATTGCAAATAATGAGCAGTTACCTTTACACCAGTCTGTGGTGATGGATGTCCAGGAATTGCATGTGATGACCACTCGGCCGGCTTGCGCATAGACTCCGTTACTCTGGATTTTGTGTCACTGTACGGCACAAGAATAATGGCGTTTGTGAACTCAGAAAAGGGATTATGTATGTTGTGAACTATTTAATCTAGGCTCGACAGGACTAGTATATTGCATAATCTTTATCAAGATAGATTTTCTTAAACTAAAATGGGCCCAAATGTCTGCTTTCAAGCAGCTAGGCACATTTTTAAGCACAGGCTGCTGCTCTCCCTGCACCACGTCTCCCATCTACGTTAGACCTACATCAGACAAGCGCACATGCGTTACTTCCGACGGACATAACAAAATCTATATATTTACTAAGAGTATTTATTTACAAAAACAATGACTGCATATATAAATTTATTAACTGAAAAAAACGATTACTTTATGCATTGATGCAGAATCGTTCATGTCAGAATCGCGATGCATCTAAACTGCACTGCATTTCAGCTCTGCCAAAAAAGGACCAGCTGACATGTCAGTAATCCTCACGTTAACACAGGTGAGTGTGAATGAGGACAAGGCTGGAGATCACTCTGTCATGCTGATTTCGTTAGAATAACAGACTAGAAGCTTTAAAAGGAGGGTGAGGATTTAATTATTGTTCCTTCTCTGTTAACCATGGTTACCTACAAGGAAACTTGTGCAGTCATCATTTAGCGGATCAACAAAAACACACAGTGAGGCGATAACTTTGAGGATGGCCTGGTGTCAAGAAGGGCAGCAAAGAAGCCACTTCTCTCCAGGAAAAACACCAGGGACAGATTGATATTCTGCAAAAGGTACAGGGACTGCTAAGGACAGGGGTCAAGTCATTTTCTCTGATGAATCCCCTTTCCGATTGTTTGAAGCATCTGGAAAAAGGCTTGCCCAGAGAAGAAAAGGTGAGTGCCACCATCAGTCCTGAGTCATGCCAACAGTAACTGAGACCAGTAAGCCTTTTCCAGCATGATAGAGCACCTTGCCATAAGGCAAAAGTGATAACTTTTCGGTGGAAAAAAAATAACATTGATATTTTGGGTCCATGGCCAGGAAACTCCCCTGACCTTAATACCATTGAGAAGTTGTGGTCATCTTCAAGAGGCAGGTGGACAAACAAAAACCCACAAATTGTGACAAACACCAAGCATTGATTATGCAAGAATGGGCTGCTATCAGTCAGGATGTGTCCCAGAATTTAATTGACAGCATGCCAGGGCAAATTGCAGAGGTCTTGAAGAAGGGTCAACAATGCAAATATTTTCATGGTTGTCATTTTTTATAGTATTGTAATTATACTTCAATAAAACATAGACACATCTGACAAAAATATTTAAATACACTGCAGCAGCAAACTTTGTTTAAACCAATACTTGTCATTCTCAAAACGTTTGGCCAATTTGGACAGTTGTAGTGTCACATGCTGATGGCATCCTCCAAAGTGGGAATCCTTGACTTACCCTTTCTATAAATACCCTTTTGATAAATTGTATGCTTTATTAATAATTACCATATCAGACCTCCAAATTACCATAACAGACAACAATATGACTCGGTAATGAGAAATGTGTGTTATGGTAATGAGATGCATTTAGCCAATTTAGTTTGCAATCCAGGGGCAATAAAGACTCCGCTAAATCTTTTGCAGGATCAGTTCATCAGTTCCGTCTAATCCGTTACACTGTAAAATCGATATATCAATAACTTCAATCAAACATCAAGTATTATACTGTTATGATAATGATAATCTAAAGTGCGTTTTTGGAGAGTGCAAGGAAAATAAGTACATTGAAAGAGAAAATCATTCTCATCTCAGGGATGCATTATTGGTAGAAACTTTTTTATTTAGCTATAGTGTTATTTTATCGTAACTCTTAAAGTAGTGTTACGATAATTCCAATTTGGTGCTCTGACACGTTTTTTTATAGAAAATATGTTTGGAATCTGAATACCCAGAATTGATAACTTTCGTTAAAGATGTTAAATTCTTACCCAAATTAAATAGGTTTTAATGACATATGTTACTTATTTTGGTAAGTTAAACAAGTAAACTACTACAGAATGTACCCAGACGCATTACGGTAATGAGATTGTGAGTAAACATAGTATTAAAAATAAAACGATACCCAAACAAGATAATGAGGAAGAAACTAGGCCTTGACACACACACCTCATTTTTTCTTTTTTATTGTATGGCTGAAATCTGCACAGACATGGTTTATGTTGGTTTCATGAGAATCACCCAGCCAGGTATAAACACATCACACATCTTGCTACGATATTAATCATATGGAATGAAAACATGTAGCACATCAGTTGGTCTGACAAAGTTAGACTGGCACAGCTGGCTCTACTGTCACATCCTTACTGAACGGTCATTCTAATGCATCTTTCAGAAAGTGTTGTCTAGGGGGAAACCCTGCTTCGTGCTTAGACAGGCTTAGTGAACAATGTCTGCGAAGATACAAGTTCAGGCAATATGCCTAAATCACAAAGGCTACGGTGTGTGCTTACTCCGTTTCTTTACTGCTAAGGTGTCCAAACAACCAAGAGTATGAGTGTGTTATTAATCAAAGCCAGATTGATTGGTCAGACAGGAGTTGCAGTAAAGTCATAGATAATGAGTGTTCACCACTTACCTACAGTTGTGAGCAAAATGATTCATCCCCCATTGCAAATCAGGTTTACTGTCAAAATGTACAGATGATCAGCGATTTGAACAAATCAAACAAAAGCAATTGAAATAGCTCAACAAACGATTCAAGTGGTTTCCCCAAATTCAACAGAAAATGCAACTTATAATGATTTCTCCAGTCTCAAAATTATTCAACGCCTTTAAGGCAAGCATCTTTAGTACTTAGTTGAGCACCCTTCTGCTGTTATGACCTGCTGCAAATGAGATGCATAGCCAGACACCAGCATCTGGCAGCGTTCCTGAGAAATCGTAGCCCAATCCTCATGAGCAATAGTCTCCAGTTCAGTAATATTCTTTGCAATCGTGCTGCAACCGCCTTCTTCAAATCCCACCAGAGAGTTGAAGAAGGCGGGGAGATGGGGTTCAAGTCAAGGTGAGTGTGATGGGCACTGTAGATCTTCCAGGACTTCTCCTGCAACCAATCCTTGGTGGAATTTGAGGTATGCTTGGGATCATTCTTGTTTGAAGGTCCAATGACGCCCAAGCTTCAGCATCCTCACAGATGGCATTACGTTTTCTATTAGGATTACCCGATACTTCAATGAATACATTTTCCCCTTTCATACGCTGCAGGTTTCCAGTGCGAGAAGATGCAAAACAACCCCAGAGCATCACTGAGCCACCACCACGCTTAACTGTGGGCAGTGCTCTTATCAGCGTAAGCATCATTCTACTTCCTCCAGACAAACCGCTGATCCATTGTGCAGAAAAGTTCCTGTTTTGTTTCCTCACTCCACAGAACAGAATCCCAAAACTTCTGTGGCTTATTTATATAATTTTGAGCATCATGGAGCCAACTTTACTTGTGTTTTGAGGTCAGTAGTGGTGTACGTCTTGGAGCTCTGGTATGGAAACCTTCTACGTTTAGTACACGCCTCACAGTAACCTCAGTGCCTGTTGCCACAAAGTCTCGCTGCAGGTTTTTTGCACTCAGGGGTTTTTCACAACCTGCCTTCTCAGCCTCCTGGTTGCAGCCATTGATAGCTTCCTTTTCTGCCCCTTCCATGTAGTGTATTCTTTACACTTTACGCAAACTACGCGTCCAGCGGTGAACGATGATCTCTTTTACAAGCCAGTTCAGGTATTTCATGTGTTCTAGCTCAAGCACACCTGGTGCAAATAATGAAGCCCTTGATTAGTAGCATCAGGTGTTCACCTGATTTGCAATAGAGGTTGAATAATTTTGCTCACAACTGTATAAACCTGTAGGTCTCCACAACCATCATGAATTCAGCAATGTAAAGTCCCCCGTTCTTCTCTAACTCAGACGCCAAAACACGCCTGCAACCTCCAGTCTGGACAGTTGTCATGGTAACCAGTTTGTGGCTGGACAGGGAAAACAGAGAATACTTCTGTAGTGGAACTCTGCGGTGGAAAACGCACACACCTCAGAAAAGCTCTTTGTTCCTAACAGCCAGTGACAACCAGAAAAAAAAGGAACGAACATCTGGCCGAATCACTTGTGTGACAGGATTTCTTCAAACAGTGCCTCAAAATAAATCTAGAACCAATCATAAAATTCAGACATTAAAAAAGAATTAATAAAACACTCAAACATTGAACTCCGTTGGGAGTTCAAAGATACAGGAACATTAACTGGATGGTTTGGCCATCCCTCAGCACAATCTACAGATTAAAGTACTCTTTATAACAGCTTCTGATACAAGACAGAAATACAAAATGCACAGGGAAAGATTTGTTTTGTAAACTTCAACATTCTGAAGAGGAAATGAGAATGGCGTTCCCATTCAAGTCAGTCATTGTTATTACATATAAAAAACCACGTCAAGCAAGTAATGCTATATCTGTGCTCCCGTTATGCATTTAGAGTCAGACTTTACTAGTTTTAGTTCAGAGCTCAAAGGCATCAGTTGAAGTAAAACCCCAAATGGTGTAAACGAACCACCTTCTGTCTCTGTGGTGTTTTGTAGAGAATATACTGGTCGTGGTGCTGTAATTGTAGATCTTTACTAGACGTTTTGTGCTGAACTAGACTGCCTCAGGCCTTTCATTTAACAGTATTGAGCAGACATTGGATAAATCAAATCCTATAAAGAAAGAAAAAAAAATGTTGTATGATGTAGGCTTTCCCAAAACCTAAATTAAAATGTTGCCCAAGTACAAAGTAGCATATCATGGCTTTCATAATGATATCATGACTATTTTTTTTATTAAGTTCTACAGAGTTGCTTTTGTAAAGCCAATACCAATCTTTTACTTTGGTTGCAGGACTCCAATTCTGCTTCTTCAGATTAGAGGGGAATTCCATTCAGTCAACCCAAAAGCAGAAGAGACATTTAAGGAATATTTTCTCCAAAATTGTCAGTGACATTTAAGAGGCCATTCGAATGATCTAGACAGTTGTATTTTCAACACTGTGGATTTGAACAGACAAGCGTGTAAGGAAATAGCCTACATCACGGGAAAAGAATCAGGCATATAACTCATTTTATAAGGCTCTATAAAACAGGCACAACAACTGCTATGAAATACTGTAAAAACTGAAGAGTCAGGGCCAACATGGGTAGAGAGACAGACAAAACGATCTTGCCTCTCATTCAGACCAGGGGGAACCAGTCTGTCTCATGACCTGGATACTGGTCTTGTTTAAAAACAAAAGAAACACATTACAGATTTTACCCGGAAATGAATCAGAATGTTCTGCTATGCCAGTAAGAAACAAACTCAAGTTTCCACAAAGGGAGTCTACCAAATGTGATGCTCCCTCTCTTCATCAAAACTGATACATGTTACCCTCTG
This sequence comes from Novumbra hubbsi, assembly GCA_016801125.1. Taxonomy (NCBI): domain Eukaryota; kingdom Metazoa; phylum Chordata; class Actinopteri; order Esociformes; family Umbridae; genus Novumbra; species Novumbra hubbsi. Next base: position 15,756 of record JACXGK010002005.1, on the reverse strand, counting down.
TATGTGTGGTGTTTATTACAACAGCACTCGTCAGCTTGAGGCAAAGGGCATTGAGGGGTACAGAACATCAAGACATGCCTAGAGATGGAGATGCTCATTCTATTTGGATTATGCTAGTTCTAGAAATCAAATGGCTTGAATATCAGTTGAAGCACAACGGAACCCAATGCCTCCAATACCGATGCTACTTCACAATTTCCACTAGTGCCTGACTTGGTATACAGCACCAATGTGTAAAGGCAGAGAAATTATTATCAGGGTTGTTAACATTAGTCAAAAGTAATATCAGAATTCAAAACCAGTTTAGTCCAATTCAATGCCAGGTATTACATCATATTTAAAACTTACCACTGAAGAAATTATTCTTCAATTGTTAATTAACGTTGTAGTGACGCAAGTTAATTGCTCCAATATTTGACAAACAATGAAAGCATAGTATTGCACTGTAGCTAAACACAGAGCAACCTAAGCATATATACAAAATCAATACCAAAAGAGAGAGTTGAACTAGACCTCAAATTCCTGAGAGGATGTCTCACTCCGGTGACAATCTCAGCTAGCGTGATAGTCGGGCATTGTGGAGGAGCTCAAAGCGAATAAAAACACAAAAACCAAAACCTTGCCAGAAAATCAACACACTGAGGTAAAGAGATACCAGTCCGTATCACCCGCTTCTTGCCAACTTAAACTTTTAGTTTAATTTAGGTTTTAAGTCACACTAAGCTTAGTTAGGCTATATTGTTGTCCAGCAGGCCTTTTAAATGTTAATTTAATCTCTAGTAGAGTTGACTACAGTAATGTGCTCTTTACTGGACTTCCCAAAATGAATATAAAAAGCTGCAGCTCATTCAGAATGCTGCAGCCAGAATGCTAACCGGGACCAAGAGAACAGAGCACATTACTCCGGTTCTTAAATCTTTGCATTGGTTTCCAGTCAGTTATAGAATAGATTTTAAGGTGATGCTTTTAGTCTATGAATCACTGAATGGTTTAGGGCCGGAATACTTCTCGGATATGTTTGAAAAATATAAACCAAGGAGGCCTCTAAGATCTATGAATTTCAGTGGCGGCACACAACTGGAACAAGCTACCAGAAGATCGCAGACATGCCCTAAACCTTTTCATTTTCAAATCCAGTTGAAAAACACTGCTGTTTTCACATGCCTATGACTGAGGGCTTGACCTCACTTTGTGCCATATAGCTTTAATAGCTACTTTAAAAACAGCATGGAACCCCCATGCCAGATTTTTAAATTTTCATTACTTTAAAATCCTTCATAATTTTCCTTTAACCTTTTATCTCAATTTCTTTTGTGATTTTAATCTGTTAAATGTTAAATTGTTCCATGTCATTTTTAATCAAACTGTTAAAATTGTATATCACTTTTAATGTCCTTATCTTCTGAAAAGCGCATTGAATTGCTTCTATGTATGAATTGTGCTATCACACAAATAAACTTGATTGATAAGAGCCTACAGCTATCTTGAATATCACTCTTCTTTTATGTGAATGTCAATAATAGGTTCAGAGCAACCACTGAATGGATGAAAGAGGAAGAGGTCAAGAGGGCAGTATTGAGAGGAGAACTGGGTTAGTGTAATCACAGCAATTCTTTGTTATGAAACACTGTACATTCCAACTGAAGAAATAGAAGCAGCATCTAGCATGATGACAGACCCCAACAATTCCAGATAGTATTTGCAAACCAATGTAGCAAACCTGCTTTAAGGTCAGGGCAGAACGCATTACATCAGAACAGAAGCTTAAAACCACTTCTGTCTGGAGGTTTGTCAAAGGCCTGGCATGTGCAACTATGGTTATTTAGAAGCAGTATTGTATGCAAACACCTCGTCCTTGAATAACCATAAAAACAGTCTACTGAATCTTTTTCAGGGGAATAAATGTCCCATAACAGCCTTCAACTCCATTAGGCCTCCTTAATGAGTGTCCTGTGCGACTACAAAGGACAAACATATGGCCTTGGTTTTCGAGCCTGTAACCTCTAAGGTAAATGTTATGCGAGGGCAGCAACAAAAAGCTTCACTGCATCACAGCAGTGTACCATTTGAGCACCTTAGACAGTGGATCAGTGTTAAAGTACAGGTTTACACTTGAGTACTGTCTAACCTACACATCATGATGCATTTATACAATAACCTCATGAGCCAAACAGGAACGTCGTCATTCAGAGTACTATAAGACATAAATGAACAAATGATAAGCCACCAAGCAAAGGCATTTTATAGGCGGTACAACAGCCTTGGCCTAGATCTACTGAATGCCTTACCACAACACAAACAAAGCAGAATGCTGTGTGCCCGTTGCTCACTCAAATCAATTTTTCCTCCCTTGACGCTACAGTAATGTGTTAGGGAGCGAAGCTCAGCTTCAGGGAGGCTAGCTGAGATTTGCCCTTATATGGGCAAATGGCGGGGGGGGTACCCACCCAACCACCACAATGGTTGCCAACTAGCCTTGCTTCCTCACGGACACTTCAGCGCCTGTGGGGCACTCAGCTGCTTGTGCCACCAGCACTGTTTGGCTTAAGGCTGAGCCTGTACAATCACCCTGCCTGAAGACCCCCACACATGGTTCAGTGTTGTGAGAGCATGAGAAAGTATGAGAGAGAATGAAAGGGTGCATTGGCTATTTTATGTAGACTACTGTGAGGGTAAAAGTGAGTGAGAGCGAGAGAATGAAAGAGAATAACTGCAATGGATGAACACAATTTTACCTCACAATGCTTAACAGGCAGCATAGACCAGAACAACCAGAGACGCACACAAGAAAGTGAGCTAGAGTATGGAGAGATCAGAGGAAAACTGAATTCTTTAGTCAGTGGCACAGAAAGACTGAGGGTTGCTGTGGTATTCAGAGACAGAGGAAGAGTGCTCTTACTACCAGTTTATTACCGCGTGGGACTCCAGGCGTAGAATTCCTCCTACGTCGATTTAATTCCCCTCAATAGCACTTCTGTTCTGGTGGTTTCTGCATGTGAAAAGCACTGATATACAAAGGAGCCATGTCTCTGTGTGTGTGTATGAGACAGGCGTCTACACATTGGACCTCTTTCTGGTGGAGGCTGCTATTGCTATGCTGCTGTTGCTAAGCTCGGCAGACCAAACATGCGCACAGAAATGCAAGATCATTTTGTTGTAAAGCTGTCATGGACATGTGAAGGCCTGGTACAGTCGCTTAGGAGAAGGGTAGAATAAAAGACAAATTATTATTTTGAGATCAGTATGATAAGGGATCGAACAGAGATCATAAAGCGTTGACTCACTGAGACATCCCATAGGTTCTGACCTCCTTGTCCACTTATGGTTCTGTGACATGGTTGGCCCAGCCATTGTGGCTGTCAAACAGTTCTAGGCCACCTCACACTTCAACAGGGTCCAAATTCCTCACCTTTGCACTGAAGCAACCGGCCAGCAGGATGTCATCGACAACACAGCATAAGAGCAAAGGCATAAAAAAAGACATTTTCTTTTTGTTAAAAAGACTGAGTAACATTCATGCATGTTAGGAAATCGGCAAAAAGGGAAATTAAATTAGCGTCAAGTTCAAAGAATTGGATCTGATAAGATATTTATAATTAAGTCCAGAAACCCTTCTGTACAACGATCAAAGCACGGTTGTAAGCTTGAATATATATTTTTTTTAATCTTATGTTATTTTACTACTCAGTGAAGGGTGACTGTACTTCATATTCTGTGCCGGAATAATATTCTGAGTACTTTCATGGACAGTTAACATTGACCCAAACAGCATAAATCACAAGTCCTATCTTGAACAGCTGCCCAAATCAATGAGCAAGCAGCGTATCTGAGGACCGACAGGCAGTCGTGCTGGCACCAAGGGGCCCGGTTGCAGTCAAGCTCGGATGCCAGCTAGAGAAATCCAAAAACAGGCGTTAAAAGAGCAGCAAAAATGCGAGCTATCGCATCAGGATTAGGGCTAGTCTCACCTATGGCCTGCCCACTAAAATCAGTGATGCCAACAGGACTGCGCAGAGTTAGGTTAACTGATACACCTTAATAAACCATAGCTTAGTGTGACCACAGAAAATACTAGGGACTAATGACTGAACAGTTACTGGGTAGCTATTTCAGAGCAGCTGTTGTGCTCCGGAGCAGTTCCTTAGAACAATGAACTGCTCAGTAGTCTCCAAAACACTTTTATTTCATTAAAGGCATCTACAACCAAACTTAAAATTTGGGCCATGATCCAGCATCATCAGTAAGAATTGACATACATTTTAAAAGTGATTGCGACCCCACAAATGATTGCATGATAGTTCAGTGTATTTCTTAGCACTGGCACAAACACCACTTGTCAGACGATCATTACTGAATTGCCTATACAATAAAAAAAAACAATGTACTACCCACATCAATGTGGCTAACTAACAAACAAGGCTGCGTAGTATTTGATTAAATAATCACGCATCACATTTTAAATAGGTTGCTTCTGTAGGAGGCCTAATGTTCATCCTGTTTCCAAATTCTCTCAGCCTATTTACTTCCACAAGACAAACTGTAAAACTGCCAATCTCTTAAATCACAACACAAAGGAATAGTCTCACAGGCTCTGTATATGAATGAGAAAAAGTGAAACGTGAGCAGGAAGTGGGTTCTGTTCACTGACAAACTGCAGCCATATAACGGTGGCAGTTCAGTTCAAAGACTTGTTTCCCAGACAGACAGGTTGGGTGAAACAGGAACTCAAACTACCAGATGATTATGTGCATACCAGTTAAGAGCAGCAACTGAAGCATGGCCATATACGAATACATTGGTTTCCTTACTCTGAAAAAATAATTAAAAATAAGTTGAAAAATGTAGTAAGGAATGCCAATATCAAACAGAGGAACACTGCATGCATTGCCAGTAAGCTAAGGTTAGTTGACAGACAGGCACACAATCAAATTTAACAAATGACAAAATTTAACATGGTTACCAAGAGCCATTAAGAAAAGATTGACATAACTGTTCTTGACTGAGGTAGTCTTAAACAGTGGTTCTCAAGCAGTTTTCCTTTGAGACCAAGATTTGACAACAACAGTTGTTGGTTTAATTTCATTGTACATTTTGTAATGTTGTAGGTATGTCTTGCAAAACAGCCTCAACAAGCTTTAAAAAATAAATAACAAAAATACATATGCAGCGCGCATAAAATACACACAAAACTGACCAACAAACAGACATTTAACTTGCAAACCATGCAAGTTTGGGTCACAAAAACATGCACCTAATTAACTGGCAGACGGAATTTATCTCTGTAAGAGCAGTGTGCAGACAGCATTACAATACATTTATTTTTTATGTAGGGCTTACGGTTGACAGCCAACCAAAGGTAGCCCAATCTGCTCATCATGCCTGACTCTGGGCTACACAGTTCAGGTTGACTGCTGTCTGAAGCCAGTCCAAATGTCTCCATAGCTTATTCAGCATGCTACTACACCCAGACAGACCATGTCAAACTGCCTAATAAGCTGAAGAGGGCATTGCGAGAAAGAGACTGGGTGGGGTTTCCAACCTGTCTTTATGGAAGAGGACTGCAACTGCAAATGGCTGCATATTGCAGCAGCAGTTCAAAACCACAACAAATCAGCAACCCCTTGACTGGTTACAAAAGTGCCAAGCAAGAGCATCCTGTTTGTCTGTTAAACATGTACAAAACTAAACAGAGAATATTAACAGATTAAGATTTTACAAGGGGGTCAACTCCTTCTACACCCTCTCCGTTTAACACGTTCATACAAAATGTTCCGACATCAATATGCACCATTATTGGGCTCTATAAATGTCAAACAAAGTCATTACAAAAAGGGCTCATAAATTGATGGGACAAGGTTCAGACACCACTCTACAGAAGAAACCATCACATTAATTGTTCCAATTAGTTTACCATATTGAAGGTATGATCCTACTGAGACCAAACATCCCAGGACCTAAGAGGAAGCTGCGACTTCTCAGTTCAGTCATTTCTAGGTACAACGAGCAACAGTCACCAAACTAATCTGCCATAACAGCAACATTCCTGAGTGAAGAACACCATTAGGCCCTGAGCCGGGGTGTTAAAAGCACAGCTGTTGTTGTACATCCAAAGACATGCTGCGTTTCACAATGCATCTGGAATAATAATAAAATCTGTGAATCCTCTGACAGTGGACGAAAGGTACAGGCTGGTCTTGGCGCACGCACACACACAGAAAAATGCAAAGCATTTGGGTGGTCAAACCAGCTAGCTAGTTATGTTCCTATTACTAACCAATTAGTCCTTCTTCACATTTGCTGCAGACTTGTTTGTGTTCCGCCAAAGTGTGCTTGGGCTGAAAGATCTGTAGACTAAGCTTCTAAAACAACTGTAATCACTTTCCCAGGAGCTAGCAACTGGCAGGAGTCATTCATTCAGTCATTGGCAGTTAGCTTGTCAAAAAAGAAACAGCTGTTGCATTTGATACTGGCAGCAGGAACATGAAGCCTAAAATCGCTACACTATTGCCTGATTGGTAGGCTGGAAGGAAAAACCTCCCTGCGCCTGGGTTGACTATAAATCTCTGATATTGCTCTTTGGCGTTCACAGGAATGACTGTTTCGTGGGCTTGGTTAGGTTTACAAAGTATCTACCGGACACCCGTCAGAGGCGGGTAGTGGTGATGTTGTAATTACAAGTAAATTAACAGTATATAAAAATGTACTGTGCAATGCCCACATGCCATGATGACCATGCTGAAATAGGAAGCTGTAGAAATTCTACGGATTATAAAACGTAGGTTCTTCCATTTAAAGAGCAACTGGATTAGGCAGAGAGTTAAAAAGCCACTGCATCCTTTCGCAAATGAGTTTAGTAACTTGCAGTGAAGCACAGGACATTATTACAACAAGCTAGTACTAACTAGCTACTGTAGCTGGCTCAAGCTCACCAGGTATTTGATGCTGAAAAACAACTCTGCGTTTGGAGGATTTACTACGTGAGTAGAATGGAAGACTTAAATACATTAAAATATTGGCAACTGTAAATGAACTACTTGTAGCTAAATGGATTTATATTCTAGCAAACGCACGAGTAGTAGGCTAGCTACTGTAGCTATTAGCAACCATACTTCCTGCGGCTTCTATCCTATGCCTCTATCCATGTGAACTCGTATGACATTTATTTTGCGTTGCTAACTTGCCAAGCTAGCTAAAATACCATATTCTGCTGCTATTGGTTAACACTTACATTAATCATTAATACAATGTTTTTAAAGTTATAAATTACACTCACCAGTAAATTCTTCAAATAACGAGCTATTAGTTTTGAATGGGATATCGGACGACTCTCCACCCAGATAGCGCCACTTTCAACCTCTACTTTCAACGTTACAACAACAACGGTATTTTTCAACACACTCCTCCCGTTCCCCCGAGCCACAAAAAAAAGCTTTAAAAATGCGTACTAAGCACCGCCCATACCAAATTTTAATTGGTTAGTATATAAAATACTAGTTTATCTACAAATATAAAGTAGAGGAAGCTTGCAGCGTTCACCCGTATTTACGTTAAAAGAAACAAAAATACACATAGTTTGCTAAAATTAAATTATTCAATTGGTCCGAAATTATTATCTTAACTCCTGAGACCGCAAGCCATGCAAAACGAACACTACTTGATACTGGGATGCACAAATAAGAATAACCTTTATTAAGAAGACACTCAGAACTCAGATTATTGGTGATATGAAATTGAACATGCATATATATATATATATATATATATACATATACACTCAGAAATTATTCGGCTTAGTTATTGTTTCAAACAATCATTTTCTACCAAATAGAACCGAGTACCTAAGACAGTGGTGCTCAGCCCTGGTCCACAGGCCACCCTGCCCAGCTTTAGACACTCACTAACCCTAAACCACCCTGCACTATTGTTTGGTAAGGGAATATGAGGAGACAAGTTGTGTTATTGTTTAAAGGTAGGATTGTAAACAGTGCCCCTGATGAGCTGTGACTATATGACACACATGGATTGGTTGATGTGTAAATTTGCAGTATCATGTTGTGTAGATGCAGTTAGATTATTATTAACAGATTTTTTTTTGTAGAACAAGGAAGCTATTTACTTTACAGTTTGGAACTGACTTGATGGGACTGTCCATGAGGGCCATATCAATTGGTAGGAAACAAAGATGGACAGGATTTTTATGACCACAATTGACCTGTACAGTTTGTCTGAGAAAATTCAGACAGCGGGTGACCTGGGAGCATTCAGTGATGATCATTCCTGCATGTTTCCTTGCTCTGGAATATGTAGGACCTTGATGGAGGGCATGTGGCAGCCAATGAGCCCATAGAGTATGTTTACTCTTGCAGCTGGGAGACACAGACCACAACCAGATGGATGCTAATGGAGGAGGTGGAGATGGCCTCTTCCACTGATTTGTAAAGGCACTGAACAAGAGTTAATTATAAATACATATACATGTTTTTCAAATATAATTATTGAAACTACTTTTCAATATGCTGACATTTCTGTTTCACGAGCTTGAACTACAGTTCTATATACACTGCATGAACAAAAGTATTGGGCCACACCTCTTAATCATTGAATTCAGGTGTTTCATTCAGTCCCATTGCCACAGGTGTAAAATCATGCACCTAGCCATGCAATCTGCCTTTACAAACATTTTGAAAGAATGGGTCATTCTAAAGAGTTCACTGAATTCGAGCGTGGTACTGTAATAGGATGCCTTCTTTGGAACAAGTCAGTTTGTGAAATTTCTTCCCTCCTAGATATTCCACGATCAACAGTAAGTGATTTTATTTCAAAGTGGAAGTGTTTAGGAACCAAAGCAACTCAGCCACTACATAGCAGGGTTGCAGAGTGCTGAGGCACATAACAAAGTTGCCAACGCCCTGCTGACTCAATAACTGCAGAGTTCCAAACCTCCTCTGGCCAAGCATTAGATGGAAGGGTGTAAAGCACTGCATTACTGGACACTAGAGCAGTCTAAAATTGTTCTGTGGGGTGATGAATCAGGCTTCTCTATCTGGCAGTCTGATGGATGAGTCTGGGTTTGGCGAATGCCAGGAGAACTTTTCCTGCCTGACTGCATTGTGCCAACTGTAAAGTTTGGTGGAGGAGGGATAATGCTGTGGGGTTGTTTTTCTGGGGATGGCCTAGGCCTCTTAGTTCCAGTGATGGGAAATGTCAATGCCTCTGCTTACCAAAACATTTTGAAAATGAAAAATCCTATGCTTCCAACTCTGTGAGAGAAGTTAAGGGAAGGCCCTTCTCTGTTCCAGCATGACTGTGCCCCAGTGTTCAAAGCTAGGTCCATAAAGGCATGGTAGGATTAGTTTGGTGTGGAAGAACTTGACTGGCCCACACAGAGCCCTGACCTCAATCCTATCGAACACCTTTGGGATGAACTAGAACAAAGATTGCAAGAACCACTTTAACATTGTGTAGGTAGTTACAACTGTTATTGCTACAAAGGGGGGGGACAAACTTGATTAATGCCTATGGATTTAGAATGGGATGTCATACAAGCTCCTGTGGGTGTAATGTGTAGGTGTCCCAATACTTTTTTTCCTATAGTGTATGTTTGAACTATATACTATTAATTAAAGACAATGCTAAACAAATAATTATATTTTATATCATAAATAATTTGTGTTAAAATCTATTGGTATCTAAATTCTATTGGGATGTGATGGATGTACTCCATCACAAGAGGTACGATTTTTCATATGTTGTATGATGTCCCTGTTTTAAAATTACCATCAATTGTCATAGAAGATCAGATACCTCAGGCTAAATTGGAATGCACTGGGCGGAGAACTTTCTGCCTTGCTTTGTCAGTTCTATCATCTATTTCATAAAGATTGATTCATATGCTCACAACCATGTCAAAACATGGGCTGAATAGGACTGTCAGAGTGTCAATTTACAAAGCAACACACTATAGACATCAACAATGACATGAACAGCCTTTGAGAAATGTCAAGGATAAAGAGAAGTAACAGCTGGCCATCCGTAAAACGTATACATTTTTAACTACATTATACTTGTTACAACAATGAGGTTGAACTTGATGTAAGTAATATAACATGATAGAAAGTTTAATAGAGTTCTTTGTTAAAACATTAGCCTTTTTGGTTTAAATTATGTCTTCCAAATTATTTTGCTTGGAATGTCCTTGATTATCACAGCATAAACAGTAGTAAACCAAAACTGATAGCTGATGTTTGAGGGAATAGAAACCCAAAAGTTAATATACAGAATTACAGAACGTAAAAAAACAACCACACAGCCATATTGTTTATTCCATACACATTTTGGCGATTTCAAGAGATCCTTGTAAAGATTCAGTGCATGTAAAAAATGAATATTAGTTTAATAAGGGAGTTTCAGTCCATTAAGAACTACAAATCGTTGGCAGTATACCATAAAATATTGATTGAAGTTTCACATTTATTTACGTTACACAAAAAATTGTGAAATAGGCGTAGTTCATTTTCGATTACGATGTGCACATTGTCCATGGCTGTTCTAATGTCACCTGTCATGCCTGCATACTCTTATTGTATCTCAGCAGTGACACCTTGTGGTGACTGTATAATTCTCCTCTAGTTGGTCAGGTATTGCCTACGGGAGATTCATTCCACTAGAGGTCAGTCTTTGGCAACATGCTGGCTGCCAGGAGCTTGTTTTACGTAACATCATATTCTATTTAATGTATGCTCATATTGCCCCTTACCCTAATTGTAGGCTAGATATTTCACTAACTTAACATCATAAAACATTTTGCACATTAAGAGGAAATTGAAATAGATGGAATCCAAGTTAATCCCTTAATTAAAATCACATATGGTACAACAATAGTAAAAGAAAACTGAGGTTTTAATGTAGCAGTCTTTGTTGTAAGGATTTGACATTGACTTGATTTGTTTTGCCACTATAGGAAGATGTAAACTCAGTGATGTCCTGGTTCACCTAGTAAACATAAAAACCCTGAAAAACGGTCAGTCGACCTTGTCGGTATACTTCACTTTGACATCTTCATCTCCTATTTGAACAAGTTACTCAATGCCTGACACAGGAAGTGACTTTTCAGTTTTTTGTAGCTTTGACTTGAATGGAACAACAAGGTTTTTAATTCATATTTACGTCATGCTTTGGAATAAGGTGTTGTATTGGGCAGGAACAAGCTTCACCCGCTTTCCCAAGCATTGCTCCAGGCCACCAATGGGACACTAGCAGACCATCAACTGTACTTGTACTCTGAGACAAGATACAGTACAACCCACAGAGTTTGCTCCACCACACGAGAGCCAAGGGTAGCAAAACCAGACAGAACTCATCAGTGACTCAACCCACTCTTTGAGTATAGTGAAAAGCCTGTCATGATGTGATTCACCCTCTTAGGGATAGCATGGGAAAGTGTGAGTAATAGGTGACTCAGCCTCCTTAATAGGGTCAAAGGCTATGTTTCCCAGTAGATAGTTGGGCACCTGGTAGGCAGAGGGGGTGAGTCAGTCCAGTACCTTATCATTAACCTTCACACCCAAACTATATTCAAAAGACCTTCTGAAGAGATAAGTCTAATAAAACTAAACGGTTAAGATGGATTCTGTGTCTGTTGCATGGATCTGTAGACCATTAGGTGCTAACCTTCTGCTTCTAAACATTTTCTTGATTTAAAACTTTGTTAAGAAACTATTTGTCTTTTCTTTTCCCAACAATCACAGTCATATACATTATGTTTAGGACACAATCATTTCATTGAGTAAAAAAAAAGAAATTGCTTCATTAAACAAATGTATTATCCTTTGGGGTATTTACCGTATTTTAAGGGTAAAGTCGTTTAGATGCAAGTCAAGGTTTTTATTACTCTATTGCTCTTGTTAAGATGTATATATCGCTAAGAATGAACTACCAACTCCAAACATCATCAGGAAAATGTGATTTATGCACATAAATGCCAGAAGCTTGGTACACAACATTGTCATGGAAATGTGTCTCCAAACTGCAGACGCTGACATTTTATATATTGTCTGAAACTCAATCTTCAGTCAAAATATTAGTCGGGTGTCATAATGTGTACGTGTGTGGTAGAGCTAGCAAACGTGTGTGGCTGAGCTAGGTATATTTCTACAGAGATTACATCTTTATCTAAAACCAAGCAGTTTTATCTTAGTGATAAAGATAAGACTGTAAGCTGCTGTGTACAAATACGTAATGGGATATTATCTACCTAGCATCTACTTGGTTTGAGTCTGGATATTCTCATACTGAGCTGAGGAAATAATGAAATTGTTCTATATCGGGAGCTAAACTGGGACTTTTTATCTCAAAACTCTGCCACCAACGTAATACGCTTGAATTTTACCCAATTGATAAATGGCAGCTAGAAGATAAAACCCAAAAGATAACTGTATATGCACACTTACATTATTCTTTTTAATGACCGGCACCAGTTCTTGGAAATCAATACCTTCACAAAATATTGAATTTATTATTGTCCGTAAGACAATAATTTGATTATTGATTACAAATTCCTAAATTCCTTTAACTGAACTTTGAACAATCTTTCCTGTGCACTATACACTGAGAAATATTTAAATTGGCATGGCGTACTCTGACTTCAATAAACCATCTGTGGTAAATGGGCACCAATCAAGAAATACTTGGTTAAAGGTTGTGACAATCCATGGTTCACAAAGAAACTATCTGATCAAATAAGAAAATGGGGTGTGTTGTGACAATGCCAGAAAGGGAAACTACGAGGCTGCAGTCATATAGGGTACTGATAAAAAATTGCACCAAGATTAAAAGAAAAAGCCACCCAATCAAATTAGCGTAGAACCTGGTAAATGCTCATTGGAAAGATTTTCTGTATACAGTGGGGAGAACAAGTATTTAATACACAGCAGATTTTGCAGGTTTTCCTACTTACAAAGCATGTAGAGGTCTGTAATTTTTATCATAGGTACACATCAAAACAAAAATCCCGAAAATCATATTGTATGATTTTTAAGTAATTAATTAGCATTTTATTGCATGACATAAGTATTTGATACATCAGAAAATAACTTAATATTTGGTACAGAAACCTTTGTTTGCAATTACAGAGATCATATGTTTCCTGTAGTTCTTGACCAGGTTTGCACACACCGCAGCAAGGATTTTGGCCAACTCCTCCATACAGACTTTCTCCAGATCCTTCAGGTTTTGGGACTGTTGCTGGGCAATATGGACTTTCAGCTCCCTCCAAAGATTTTCTATTGGGTTCAGGTCTGGAGACTGGCTAGGCCACTCCAGGACCTTGAGATGCTTCTTACGGAGCCACTCCTTAGTTGCCCTGGCTGTGTGTTTTGGGTCGTTGTCATGCTGGAAGACCCAGCCACGACCCATCTTCAATGCTCTTACTGAGCGAAGGAGGTTGTTGGCCAAGATCTCGCGATACATGGCCCCATCCATCCTCCCCTCAATGCATTGCAGTCGTCCTGTCCACTTTGCAGAAAAGCATCCCCAAAGAATGATGTTTCCACCTCCATGCTTCACAGTTGGGATGGTGTTCTTGGGGTTGTACTCATCCTTTTTTTCCCTCCAAACACGGCGAGTAGAGTTTAGACCGAAAAAGCTCTATTTTTGTCTCATCAGACCACATGACCTTCTCCCATTCCTCCTCTGGATCATCCAGATGGTCATGGGCAAACTTCAGACGGGCCTGGACATGCGCTGGCTTGAGCAGGGGGACCTTGCGTGCACTGCAGGATTTTAATCCATGATGTAGTGTGTTACTGATGGTTTTCTTTGAGACTGTGGTCCCAGCTCTCTTCAAGTCATTGACCAGGTCCTGCTGTGTAGTTCTGGGCTGATCCCTGACCTTTCTCATGATCATTGATGCCCCACGAGGTGAGATCTTGCATGGAGCCCCAGACCGAAGGTGATTGACTGTCATCTTGAACTCCTATTTTTTAATAATTGCGCCGACAGTTGTTGCCTTCTCACCTAGCTGCTTGCCTATTGTCCTGTAGCCCATCCCAGCCTTGTGCAGGTTTATCCCTGATGTCCTTACACAGCTCTCTGGTCTTGGCCATTGTGGAAAGGTTGGAGTCTGTTTGATTGAGTGTGTGGACGGGTGTCTTTTCTACAGGAAACGAGTTCAAACAGGTGCAGTTAATACAGGTAATGAGTGGAGAACAGGAGGGCTTCTTAAAGAAAACGTAACAGGTCTAAGAGCCGGAATTCTTACTGGTTGGTAGGTGATCAAATACATATGTCATGCAATAAAATGCAAATGAATTACTTCAAAATCATACAATGTGATTTTCTGGATTGTTGTTTTAGATCCCGTCTCTCACAGTTGAAGTGTACATATGATAAAAATTACAGATCTCTACATGCAAAATTGGCAGTGTATCAAATACTTGTTCTCCCCACTGTATATCCTCCATGCCAAACTGTTAGAGGCAGTTATGCCTCTGCCACTTACATTAAAAAGGCCTTTCAATATTTGTAACTGACTTTTAATGACATTCAGAAACAACTCTTCCTTCTGAATGTAGTGCTGAAAGCCAAAAAGGCAGAGATTGTGTTCTTTTTCAAAGCTCAAAGCAGACAAGTGCAGCCATTTGGATATTTTTTTGAGAGGGTACCATAATATACGGAAATCAACTAGCTGGGCAGCTAGTTGGATTAAATACTACATTTTAAACAGCACATTGAAGTTTTGGCAAAGAAACTGACATTCAAATTTAGTTTTTAATTAAGGAACCAATCGTATTGTATTAGATCAGGTTATTGTGACAGTAATCACATGGGAGCCTCATGGTGCTGTACATGGTGTATAATGGAGCAGTTTTGCTGGTGCTGTTCATTTTATTAGAATGGTTCATCACGAACTCAAGGCCACTTGCCGTGAGGTTGTTCTGCAGATCTAGCACCAGAAAATGTCGTGCTTCCCCTGAAAGCAAAGCTCTCCCTTCAGATAGCAGTCGCCTCAATTTTAAACACATGTGTTTGTTTTGTGTTCCCTATTTCGCTTGTGAGGTATTATTTGTAATGAATGTAGTTTTCTTGTCATATATAGTTTGGAAAGCTTCCTAGTGTCCTAACCTGTGCCGGATTTTTAATTTTTTTTTTTTTAATGATCCCTTTGGCACTTCTGCTCCTGTCTATTCAATTCCTGTGTACAAGCGCTCTGCTGCCCTCCGATTATGTGCCAGCCTACTCCTTGGGCATTTGGGTTGGATTTCTAATAAAACATACTGCGCTCAATGCTTGGGTCCAACCATCTCTTTCTCTGTGAGTGCATTCATATATTCTCACCCATCACTAACAAACTTAGTAAGAAAATGTGTTTACAAGGCTGTTAACAAGCCCTAAAGGGCTGGTTGAGTGTCTTTGTTTTTAATGGAATTTATTGTGTTGCAAGTACATACTGACTTTTTCCTGACCTTTGGGCAGGTTCTTCTAGCAAAATACATTTTGTAACCTCAAGGGTCATTTTCTGATACATTTTTTTTAATGAAATCAAAAAATATACAGAACCCTTCTCACTACTCGTGGCTCATGGGCTATATTGTCATTTTGTGGGTCAGGATATAAATTCGTGGATCGAATTGAGTAATACAAATGTATGCATCGATTTAAATGTCAACTGCGCAACAAGATAAAAAACCTTGTATCAAAAGCTGAATTCACTTCCGGTGTATCCTGCTTCCACAGCAGACTGGCAAATGATGGCACCAC